>CAJVQA010000983.1:0-28416 GCA_910591915.1 Cetraspora pellucida | reverse complement strand
ATAGATGTTTTCTGAAACTTTCTTATATTGAAAATTACAACTAGCCATATATGTACTTTTGATGTCTAATTTAAGTAGTTTACTTGTATATTATTATACAGGTTCTATACTAGATAACATACTTGTAAGTTAACTATAGATCTTGTCTATTTAAATTTCTTTATATATAGTTTTCTTGTATAGTAAGATATCATATTATTATAAACACTTTTTAAAAATTTATATTAATCTAAATAAACAAGATATAAAGCTAAAAATTATATAAAATATTATTCAAATTTAAAGTTTTCAAATAAAAAAAATATATATAATTCTATACAGTACTTTTGAAATAATTAAGTTTAAAAAATTTTAGAATTTTTTCATTTATACTAAAACTAGTTTTTAATAAAGATTTAGTATAAATATTAATTTTAATTTTTAGTACATATTTAATTTAATTTTTTATTAAGGGTGTTATTTTATAGTGACCTATTACTATAGTGACTCTATAATTGACCAATCACAATCAATCACATGATAGGGTTTAAAACCGATTTATAAACTAAGTTTAATATATATATATAATAAAACTAGTTCCAAATAACAACTTTATTAAATTTTAAATCATAAAAAACACTATTACATAACTATTTACAAATTGTTATGCTATAGTGACAAATAACATTTGTTTATTATCAAAACTATTTCAAACTGCATTTTTCTAAAGCTTTTAAAACATATTGCACAGAATTTTCCAGGATTTAGATCATCTTGAAGCACAAAGCTGCAAAAAAAAAAAAATTACTAATTAAAAAATATATATATAAATAAAAAAAGATACTAATACTTATTATTATACAGGTTCTATTATCTTAATTATGCCTAGTTCTAAAGAAAGATAAAAATTATTAAACCAAAAGCAGAGAAAAATTAAATTTATCAGAAAAATAACCCATCAAACTTGAACAAAAAAATTCTATCCAATTGTACTAACTTGAATAAATTTAAAATCAGAAATTATATTAGTTTGTATATATTATATTTACTATATATATATCACAATTTATAGCAAAAAATTTAGTTACAGAACTTACTGATGACAAAGCATGTAGCTAATATTGGAATTAGTGTTGTAACCAAAATATTTGTGTGTTTTTTTTTTTTTAAATATTAATGGTGAGGCCATACCTCTATTTTTATTGAATATTCAATTGAGATTTTACATAAAATACAAGTCTACTTTTAAAATATTATAGAAAGAATAGAAGCTCAGACTAATTTATCTATGACCTAAACCAACTGGAGTGGCCAAGGCTCACCTAGATTTAACCAAAATATTTGTGATATTTCAAACTATATGTTAATTAGTACATAATTTCAGCAATAAAAAAAAAGCAACTGAAACCAACACTATACTAATTATTATATGGTTTGAGACATTCCAAATAGTTTAAGTTACATCTATAATTAGAATTATCATGTATAGATTGTATTGACTTTAATTGTAATATACTGTAAAATCCTCAATTACAGAACTACCAGTGGCATACAACATGTAGTTAAGTTAAATTTTATTAGAATTAACTATAGATGCTAGTAAAATTGATAAAACTGGTGACTATCTAAAATCTGATTGGCTGTTATAATAAATTTCACCAATTTTACTAATTTCACCATCATTTCACCAGTTTTACCAACATTTATAGAATTAACATACATTATTTTATATTGAAAATATTCTTAAAAGTAACTTACTGCAGTTATAAAACTTACTAGTATGTAAAGCATATGGCTAATATTGCTGTATTGAAATTATCATATGTGCATAAGGTTATATTAGCTTGTATTGACTTCAATTGTGATTTACTGTAAAACTTCTCAATTAAAAACTTATTAGTGACATACAGCATATGGTTAAGTTAAATTTTATTGGAATTAACATAATGCCTAATTACAAAATAGTATTTGTAGTTAAGTTTATATTAATATGTATTGAAATTATTATGATTTTGATCATGATTTACTGTAAAAATTCTGTTACAGAAGTGATTAAGGATATGTTAATTTGTATTAAAAATATCAAAAAAAAGTTTCTTATTGCCAAAACATTCAGCTAAGAAACTTATCAATGACATGAAGCATATGGTTTAGTTTTTATTGGAATTATTGTATATAGTTAAGATTATATTGGAATTATTGTGATTTCAATTGTGATTACTGTAAAAAATTCTGTTACAGAAGCAGTTTAGATTGTTACTTTGTATTGGAAATTTATTGCAAAAAATTTTAATTATTAATAGTACATAGTATGTAATTAAATTTGTTTGTATTGTGTATGACTATATTAACTTGTATTAAAAATTTTATTATTTTAATCATGATTTACTATAAAAAAGCCTGTTATAGAATGGTTAAGTTTGTGTTAATTTGTATTAGAAATATTTAGAAAAAAAATTTAATTTATAAAAAAATTTCAGTTATAGAACTTACCAGTAACACACAGTATGTAGTTAATAAAAATTCTGTTATAGAAGTGATTAAAAATTATTAATTATATTAAAATATCAAAAAAAAAAATAAAAATCAATAATAATAATTTTATTGTATTACAGAACTTACTGATAACACTCTACAAGTAGTTAAGCTAGTTTGTATTCTTACATAAAAAATAGTCTAGAGAATAATAAAAAACTGAACAGAAGTAAGATACTTACTAATAGAAATGTAAAATTTTAGTAATCTTTAAATTTTTGTTGATTAAAAGTTATAATTCAAATCATACATTTAAATCAAAATGATGCAATAATACTAGCCTAAACTTTTGTAAATCTGGTACTTTATATATAACATATAGAAATTAGATGAAATTTGATTTTCTGAAACTTACATAAAATTACATGTAATGTAAAATTGTAATTTATAAAATACAACTCTACTTGCTAAACACAAAAGCATGAAGAAATAATGACGAATCCAAAAAAAATTTAATAATAAATAAAATAATCATAAACTTGAATAGCAAGCTTTAATATATCATTAATAAATATTTCTTATACTTGTAGGCTAAAAGTGGAAAAAAAGTAATTAAAAGAATTAAATAAGAATTGTATAATAGTAAAATTTTATAAACTTAAATAACTACATCAATTAATTGATTTGAAGAAATTAAATAGAATTAGGCAATGATAAATAGCTATAGACTTGAATATTATGCTTCAAATATATTGATTAATAAATATTCCTTATACACATTGACTAAATGTGAATAAATTAGAGTTAAATAAATTATATGAGAGAATTCTATAATAAGAACTTAAATAACTTTTCTTAAACACATCAATTAATTAACACAAATAAATAAATAGATTTGAGAAATGGTAAATAGCTATAAACTTAAATAGCATACTTTAAATACCTTAAATCTATTGATTGACAAATGCTTCTTAGACTCATTGACAAAGTAAATAAATAGAATTAGTTAAGAACTTATAAACTGAATAACTTTTTTTAAAAATTAATTAATAAATCTAAATTAACACAAAGATAAATCAAGTAAGAAAATTAAGTAATGATAAATAGCTATGAACTTGAATATTATATCTATTGTATCTTGAATATATTGATACTAAATGTTCCTCATATTCATTAACTAAAAGGAATTAAAATATTTAATGTAAGAATTGTATAGTAATGAATATTCATTTATCGAAGATAAATTTGTAGCTACACAATGAATTGATAATCAGGTTCATCTTAATCAATGATAAAATCTTGGAATCTTTCTTACAACTATAAATAGAAAAACTGAATATAAAATCTTCACTATACCAAACTAGTTAAAAGATCTCCATTTTATTATATCTCTCATGTAAAATACTCAGTAAAAATCACAGATTATATTTATAACCCAAACTATTTAGAATGTTCTAAACCATGTAATAATTAGTATAATATTGGTTTTAGCTGCTTTTTTCTTATTATTGAAACTATATGATACTAATTGACACATGGTTTGGAACATTTCAAATAGTTTGAACTACAACACTATTACAGATATTGCATTAATTGTAAGCAGCCTTTTTTAAAGCCTCAGGCTGTATACTGTGATTAAGGAATATATATGAATTTGAAATTTTTTTGTTTATAATAAAAATCCTCTGCTGTATAATATATCTAGTTCTTTTAATTATTGTGATACAGTACTTAATATTCTGTAGTGCGAGATAACTAATTAGTAAAATATATGCCAGAATATTACATTGATAAAGCTAAGTACACTTCTAAATAAAAGTCTTTATTTATTTAAAATTTTCATGAAAATATTTAACAATTACAAAAATAAATTATTATAACATTTAGAATTAAAGAAATAATTAGAACAGTATTAATAAATAGTAGTCTTAATAAGCAAATACATTTACTATAGCTCACTAAGCTTAATGTGAAAACCTATTAATGAAGAGACTTGTGAATTTTAATCCCTATTTTAAGATAATTAATATACAAATATGTCAATTAATAGTAAACTTTTATAAAACTTCAATTGTAGATTTGAATTGTACTAACAATGACCTTATAACTACCTAAGTTAAAATAAAAGAATTTGGAAGTTCCAATTTTTTACAAGCTTGGATTTCTATTTTGAATTATTAATGAAGAATTACTGATAAGTAAAAATCTTTATGTAAATATAAATTAAATTTATTAATAAATAGACTTTATACTCACTGAAATTTATGCAAAATAACTTTTTATAAATTTTAATTTTTGCTTAAAAGTTGGTGTTAATTAATAATAATCTATAAAGCTTGCAACTCAAATTAGGTCTTATATCATCAAAAATAATATAGAAAAATGTATTAGAAAGCATTATTTTCTTATTAATAAAATGAAGTATTAATTCTTGCTTTTAACACTACTTATAGTAACATGAATCTTATTTTAGAATTTGCTGTTTAGCACTACATCCAGTACCTAGAATCTTATTCAGAGCCTTTATTTTTAAAAATTGATTAGTACCTAGAGTACTTTGTATAGAACTGAGTACTATATTTGAAGGACTACATATGAAAAAAACTGAGTTAATATAGTTATATTATTAGATTATATTTAATAAACAGCTAGCATAATAGTAAGTAATATCTGAACCTTAATTACAGAGTATTATTTTGAGAGAATACTTTATACAGTAGTAACTCTATTTTTAATTATTTCTATTCTAGATTCATTAGTAGAAAATTTGGAACTACAAGTCAGTTTTTTTTTTAGTATGTTTTAGAGCTCAAATATAGTGTACTGATTTAAAAACTTACATAATATTGTTATATCTAGATTACTCCCCATCACATTGACATTAGTGCACTAATATATATATTAACTGACTGATAAATTGCAGAAAGGTTAGCTAAAAAAAATAAAATAAAAAATAAATAAAAAATAAAATAAAAAAATAAAACAAGGTGACTTAACTCTACTAATTTACTAAATTTAATATCTTTTAATCGATATATTAAAACTACTTTAAACTAATTGGAACTCTCAAATTTGGATTTAAATATAATCATATTTAAAATCCAACCCTTATATTAAATCTGATTTAGAATAGACATTTGAACAAAGAAAAAAAAAAACAAATAAACACAAAAGAGATATGTCAAAGTTGGATCAATTTTCATTGGCTCTACTGTCAAAGTTTTTTTATTAATCTAAATCTTATTTGAGCAAATTTAGGAATTATGTTCTTTTTTATGACAAACACTACATTGTTTTTGTGTTCATTTGTGATTTTGAAAGTCAATTGGTTAGGTAGATAATGAAATCATCTCTATAGAATTATTTAATTTGTCTAAAAAGTGAAGCATGTAAGAAATAATATATTGGATATGATTCTTTTTGAAATGCTTATTATTGGACAATAAATAAAACTAAACAATACTAAATTTTTCTGTATCTGACATATCTCGAATACTTTCATGACTTGTAGACATGGTTGATATTTCTTTATAACCTAAATTAACAAATGCTTTAGTAATAAGTAGGCATATTAAATAAAAAACACTTATATTTCATATACTTATATTCACTATATGATCATAATAGCATATTGGTTAGAAGTATATATGAAAAGTCAAAAAAAATTTTACTGTTAAATTTTGTGTACCAAATTGGCAAATGTTAATCATGTAATATTGTTAGTATCAGATACATATCATTTCATCGACAATCGCTTTTCCGAACACTCCATCACACAGAGCGATGGTTAATATTTAATGATTGTTTGATGATTAATAATTATTGTTCAATATTACTTATTACGCTATGTGATAGGGTGTTCAGTAAAGTGATCATCGATGAAATGATACGTATCTGTTAGTATCTAATAGTTTTAGATACTAAATATTTCAAAATTAACTAATAAATTATTGCACATGCAAGTTTCTTTATCAAAAATATACCTTTTAATTTTTTCTTTTCTTTACAAGTTTTACTATTATAGCTTTTTTTATTATATAACTTGTATTTGTAACATGTTTTTATATTAGACTTTTCAAAAGCATTTGTAATTCTTTTTGATTTTAGATGACCTTTGGGTCTTTTCTTAACAGAATTTCGAATACCTATCATACAACCATTATTGTTAATCTTATAGCTAAATTTACTAATATTACTAATATTACTAATAACTCTTTGCAGAAATGTTCTGTTCTGAATTGATGTAAAAAAACCAAGAAGTTTATGATAAATATCTTTATTGCTATTCTCAATTGCATTGATCATTATTTTTCTTTCTAATCTTCAAAGTTTATCAGACTTGCACTTTTTTAAAATAGCCTTAGATATTTTATCAAGTAACTGATTTGAAACATAGTTAGCAAATTCTTCAGCTTTATTAACATCAAATTCATTATACAAAAATTGTGTTGACAAAATGTGTACTTTTGATATTGATGTAAATGTGTTCAAAAAAATAACTATGAATTTATTATTTATTATATTAGTCTCTTGTAATATATTTTTGTATCAGCATCTATTGACTAAATCGATATAAAACTTTGCATTAAAAGTTAAGGTCATAATATAATAAAAGTGGCAATATGGATATTCATGAGATTTTTTAAGCATACAGGTGCAAAGAAAGGTACTATTGTTTAAAAGAAGTACAAAATGAAAAGTGCCAGAACTTAATAAGTGCATAACTTCCCAGGATTCAAGAATTATTAAATGATCATTTAGAAATAATTTCAGTTGTATTTGTGGGCAGTCAAACAAATTATCAATACATTGTTTAGATTCATCAACTTCCTAAAATAATAACTGATTAAAAATGATGATAATTAGTAATAATATAGAAAAATATTTAGAGCTTATGTCTATAATTGTTATAAACAGTTATATCATAAATTTTTAAAAAAGTAACATAGACATTATTTCAAATTTTGGCCTAAATTAGAGCTATAATTTGAAATAATGCCAATGCTTACTATTTTAAGAATTTACAGTAGTAATTATTTATATAATTATAATACTAGCTATAAAAGTCTTACCCTCTTATTAAGAAATATTGTTTCAAGGTCAATATTTGTAGCATGTTAATAAAAACTCAAATTCATTTTCTTCTTTTATTTTTTTATTATGCTTAGCATCACAAACTTATTTAACTGTCATACTACTGGTTCAAAAATAGGTTTGCTCCATTTTTTTGTCCTATTTATGAAATAGTTTGTTTCCAACTTACAAACTTACAATAATCAATTTTTTCTTGATATCTTTCTTCTAAGGCCTTAAACAACTTATATAATGAAAGACTTAAACTTCTAAAAAGGCAGTTTAATGTTGAGTTCCCACCTTTATTTCAGGAAGTTAATTGTACACTAGCAGTGAAATATTTACTAGTAAATGTATAAGCCTATAATTTAGTACAATAGCCTAAAGATCTCATTAAATAATCACTAGATTGTAGATAATTCTGTAGTAATTTCTTCTATTTTTGAATAAATAAAAATAGTTAGAATACTCATAATTAAAGATGTGAATGCAATATTATAATTGGTCATAATTATCATGAATTATAGCAAAAAATGCTATAATTTATTATAATTACAACTAATTATAGTATTATGCTCACATTTTTGCTTATAGCACAAAGTTTACAGAGTAACAATACTATTACTACTTATTGTTTATTAAATTTTTTCTTTGTTAAATGTTTCTCATAATATAAAAATCCTTAATAAATTATCATAATAAGAACTCATTATTTCTTTTAAATTTTTTGGTAAATTTTGGCTTATATGCCAAATTCAATGTATATGAAATATATTAAAAAATTGTACTGCAACAGCACTATTGACTGCTAGGTTACTATCTGTTACAAAGACTTTTGGTGCAAATCCAGTTGCGTTTACAACACATTTAATGACCTATGCATAGAAGAATTGTGTTTCATCATCAACAATAGTTTGGGCCACAATCTGTGTTTTTAAATTATGTCAGATGTAACAAAAATAGACAATAGATAACTATATTAATTAGTTTTATATGTATTATCATGCATTATTATATCTTAATAGCATAACTATAAAATTTGTTGCTCTGGGCTTATCCAAATGAGATGAATTAAAGAAGAAGTGACTGGGTCAAATTTCATTAAAACAAACCAGTGAGGGTCTTCAATTTTCTTTTTATTAAGTCTTTTTAACAACGTTCTTGCATCATCTTCACCTGGATCAGAATCATGCCAAAACATCTAAATTGTTTTATACAGATCTGGTCAATATATTCTAATATTATATTTTTCTCAAATTATTCTATATTGCATAGTTGCATCTGCCTTTGCAACTGTTGTCAAAAAAAAATTTCTTCAATAATCTTTTTTGGTAATTTACGTAATGTTGGATCAAACTGGCTTGCTAGTAGGTTAAGTTCATAACTAATATGCTAATTATTAAAAGTCATTACTTTAATACACTTTTTATCATTTTTGAACTAAAAATTAACTTTCTATAGGCACTCTACTTAGCAAGACACTTCACTTGATTTTGCTGGCTTTCTAGCATATTAACATATATATGTTTATTTTATTGTTTCTTTTGTTATCATATTTATTCTTTTGCCACCACCAATTCATATTCTATGGCCTTTACTAATAGCATATTTCCTTTTAAAATTCATTACTTGATTCCAGTTGTTAAAGGTTTTGCCAACAGAAACTTCTTCAATATTACCAAAACTGAATCAAAAATATTAATAAGAAAAAAAATATAATAGTAAAATAAAATATAAAGCACCTTATTACTTACTTGTCGATGTCAATATCAGAGAAATCATCTATACTATCATATGCTGCTAACACTTCAAGTTCTACAACTTGATTGTTCAATGCCTCAGGTTCTATATTTTAATTGTCTAGTACTTCAAGTTCTATGTTTTGATTGTTTAATACTTCAGGTTCTATTTTTGAGTATTCAAAACTTCAAATTCTTTATTTCAATTGTTAAAATTATTTATATTTAATCTTTTTATTATTAAAAGTAATACTATTAGCTAAAATGTGTGAAATAAATTTTTTTTTATTTTTCACTTTGTCTACTGTTTAAGATTTTTGTTCTTTTGCTTGTTTTTACTTTTTACTTGTTTTTTTTTTGGTTTACTTTTTTTGTTTTATTGCATAGTAGAAAGTTTATCAAGATAAAAATACTTTTAGAATGCAATTAAAAACATATCTGTTTGGTAGCATAATTATGAATAATACATTAAGCAACAAATAAGTTATTAATTAATAATAAAAATAACTCCAATCTATAATTTTATCATATGTCCAAATTGCATAGTACACTTTTTTAAATCCTTCTTTAGCTAAAAATTCAACATTCTCTAAATTATAAAAATTGGTTTACTTAATAATATAATATAATACTAGGCTTTCTTGTTGGCATATTTGACTAAATCTGTCTAGCTTTTATATATAAATGATAGATTAATTTTTAATAATAATAACATTACGAAAAAGAAGTAAAAATATTTTTTAATTTTGTCAAACAGAGACTGTCAATGTTACATATATATTAAAACTAGAGAGAGATTATACTATATTCATCACAATTGAATCTAATATAAATAATTTAATTTGCAATTGATCACAGACAAGAGAGATTCATTTTGAATCAGGCACTATCTTTGCTGTAATTTTGTCATACATATTTTGAACATGCATATAAAACTTGCAATAATTAGTTAACCTTAAAAAGGTCATATAAAGATGGGTTGCTAATAAATTTTTGTCTTTTATTAAATAAACTAAGCTTAATTATTAAGTAAAATTTGTTTAGTATAAAAAAATATATATTTTGAAATTTTTAAATTTTTTAAAAAATATTCATAAAATTATTAAAATAATAAAAATTATTATATTTAGCAATTTGTTAATTTTAAATTTAATAATTTAGCTTTTATATTTAGTAATAATATTTAGTTTAAAATTTTTTAAAAATTTTTAAAAATTTAAAATTATATGTAATTTATTATACTAAACAAATTTTACTTAATAATCAAATTTAGTTTACTTAATAAAAAATTAAATTATTTTATAAAAACTTTATCTAACCAAATTTGTACAATTACTATTTTTGTACAAATATAACATTACACAATTTTGTATAAAATTAACTATTTCAACAACTACTGTATTGAATTTTATAGATTTTTTTTTATTTAAAAGCCCTAGATTTAGACAATTTTTTATATAATTTTGAACTTGATATCTTGTTTATTTAACTTAATATAAATTTTTAAAAAGTGTTCATAATAATAAGTACTTTACTGTATTATAAGAATATCTTAAAGCATCACTCATCCAAATTTTTGATATTCATTAGTATCCTTAGAATTACTTTATTCTTAATAAAAAACTTACTAAAGACTGTTATGTCCTATATATAACTAACCTAATTTTATACAATATGCTTTAGTTATTTAATATATGCAGTTACAGAGGTTACTTGTTTAACTACTATATTATACTATTTTTACTCTTGTAAAGTTTACTAGAACTTAGTACCCATTTTTCTGATATCTTTTCTATTATCTTTTACTAACTATAGCTTAAAGCTGATAGACTTTGGCTAGACTATTAATTCAAATAATTTGATATAATATATTTCTATATTCTTTTCCTCTAACAAGTCTAATATTCTGGTTAGTTATATGCTTTTCTATACATATTTGGCATTTAGTTTATTTGATCTGTTCTTATGAAAGTAGTTTATAAGCTTTAACCAGTCTAATGATATTATTAAAAGTTCATGCTACCTCTTTATTTAGAAATTTCTAATTAGTTTTCTGTTAATTCAGTTTTTTAGCTTTTAATATTTAGTAATCTTATTATAGATTTGCACTAAAGTTTTAACTAATACTAATTATTAATATTCTTTTATTTATATATAAATATGGTATAGAGCTGCTTTGAAATATAATTTAGAATGCTCTTGTAAAAATTCAATAAAGGTAATTTTAAATTTAAAAAATAAAAAAGCTTTGCATATGTTAGACAATTTGAAAGCAATTTGGTATTTGATATAGTTAAATGTTTTTTCTAATCAATATTATAAAATTGTCATTTGTAAATATTAAAGAATTTTCAAATCAGGCTTTGAATTCTGATAGATGATTTTTTAAGAATGAAATTTGAAAGGTTTGAAGAAATTATTTTTTAGGAATATTAAAAGAAATGTTAATATTGAATTTGTTATCATATTAAATTTTAAAGAGTAGTTGATTAATATTGTTTTTACTGAAATTGTAATATAATTTAAAATAAATAAGATAAAGTTTAAGATCTTCATAAAACTTTTTTTTATAAATAGTTTTATATTTATTATAAGAATAAGATATGAGTTAAATTAAAGACTACTTGTTTTTGATTAATAGTAGTATATAGAGAAATGAAGTTTAAAAAGCAAAATTTTTAGATAGTTCAATTAAGTAAATAGAGTTGTAATAAATTTTTGAAAAAGAGAGATTAAGGTAGAATGAATTAATTCAAATAGGATAGATATTAATTTGCCAATTGAAGGATTTGCTTCATAGATAAAATCAGTTAAAAATTTAGATCTTTTGTTTGCCAAGATTTTAATTAAATATTTGTAGTTAATTTTTGATTTAGAACTTGTATCAGATGCTAGTTGAATAATTTTTTCTAGATAAATGTTAATAAGATATAATTTAATGAAAGTGAATAATTGTTGAGCAATTGGATTATTAAGTTTAGTATTGTTTTTCATAGTATTAATTACTAAATATTCTTTAAACTAGTCAAAATCATTGCTAGTATCTCTTTGAGTTTCTTTCTTCTTTTGTTTTTATTGTTTGGAATACTGGTGTTTTTTGTTTTTCTTTAAAAAGCAGAATTTGAGAAATTGGATTTTTTTATTAAATTTCATTTGTTGGATTTTAATAAAAGCAAGAATAAGTTGTTGTTTAAAAATAAGAGGAGGAATAATTTGTTTTTTAGAGTTAGAAGAGAAGGTTTAGGTGTTTAAGCTAATTAGTTTGGATCTGATTGATGTTATAATTATTTGTTATTGGAATATAAAAAGAAAAGTTTATGCTAATGATTTAAGTTTAATATTAATAAACCAGGAACACAAAGTCTATGAATTAAGTTTTATTTAAAAATTGTACAAATTGCATAGTCAGAAGTATAATTATATTGTTTTGTAGCAATATAAGAAATATTTTTAGCTTTGTATATAATACATGTATGATAGTATTGAGAGTGTACAATGATTGTAAAAGGTGTAGAATCTATTTGAAAACTGGAAAATAGCATATGAGGTTTGGAAAAGATAAATCAAATTATTGTTGTTTTAGAATAGATGATTAAGGTAGTTCATCAAAAATTTTATTAAAATGACCAACAGAGATAGTAAAAGTAGTTTGAGTCATAAGTTGTTCAAGAGAAATAATATAAGGAATTTTGTAAAACCAAAAGTAAAACTAGTATGATATATTTCACAAAGACATGTAGCAATAATAGGTTGTTGAAAGCCTTTAAAATAATGATGTTTTTTAGCATATTACAATTAATTAGATTAATATCTGCTAAACGTATATGCAGAAATTGAGGTTTTTCTTTGACTATTCCTATATCATGGCAATCTTTATATTTATCATAATAGTAATCAATATTATAAAAGTCAGGATCTTTAGTAACTAAAATAGATATAGTTTAAAGTTTGAAAATTAAAAACAGAGTAGATAATAGAAATTTTAAATATAAAAAGATCTAAAAAATATAAGGTGTGACAAGTAAAAGAATATGACAAATAAAAGAATGTGAAAATAAGGAATATGCTGAGTAAGAGGGATATAACAACTAAGAGAATGTAGCAAATAAATAGTACAGGATGTGCAGCCCAAGTGGTTACAATAATTGACATTGAACAAAATTTTATATTAGTTAATTAAATTAAAAATAAAAAAAATTAAAATTTGTATTAAACTAATTAATAGTGTAACTTTTGGTAGTGAGTTACAGATACTAGGCATTCTAGAATACAGGATTCTTTCAAAAAAAAAATTTTTTTTGTAAAAAAAAAACAAAAGTTTTAACAGTTTTTGTCTAAAGTCTTTAAAATTAATCCAATATCGATATATAATATATCATAATGAAGCTCTAAATAAGCTCTGTCTTTGTATTTAAGAAAGTAACTAAAGTTAGCTTAATAAATTATTAAAAAAAATTAAAAAAAGTATATTGTAATTTAATAAATATATCTTATTATATAAAGGTCTGAAAAATACAAAACTAGGCTGCCTATATATAAAATTCTGATGCAAACAATTTTTTTTTTTTTTAGTATTAAAATAACCTTTTTGGTCTTTTGACTTTTATTAATCATTTATTAGTATTATGGTTCAATAAACTACTATAGAAGAGCATACAATTGGCTATATATATAACTTTTCTATAATACCTATTTAAGAAATCTGCCTGAAGTTCTTCATCAATTACTATATCTACCACTTCTGCTTGGATGTTTTATTTTAAACCCTCTGAACTTGTAACCTATGTTAACTTACTAGGTCATACCCAGATACCCAGATTATTAACTCAACATTAGAACTAGTTTATTCTCAAAATAAACCTCCTAGAGCCTTCTGTATCCATTTTTACAATTGATCTAAATATCACTATAGCAGAACTAACACTTGAGATTAGTGCTAATCATTAAACCACTATGCTCTTATAGAGTTTACTTAGACTCCAGCATCTACTTCACAGCATAACTCCAATACTTTAGTATACCTCTGCCTTTTCTTCTGCCTTTTTACCAAACTTCCAATTCAGATAGTCTGTATAGAACTATTACTAGTCCATCAGTATATCAGGTTGGCCTGATATTCTTTTTTTTTGGTTCATTCTGGCAATCTGGTTGGTAATACTACTGAGACTTCCAATTCAGAGGTTCTTGCCTATTCAGTTATTATAACTGGATACTAAATCTTGGTATTCATTTTATCAAGCTATTTTTTACAGTAGAGCTATTGAAATTCAGCTACCTCTTTACTTAGATCTTTTTAAATAAACTTCTTGCTACTCAATTTCAATAGATTTACATAGCTACAAGGACTTATCTAATGTTTGCACCACCTGATTTGTCAGTTTGCATTTCTTCATATAATTCTAACATTGCACAGATGCCTTATAACCTGCCAGTCATACTGATATAACTGACATTACAGATATTCTAACACAATTATTAGTAACAGTTGCCATAATACAAATATTACATAGGTAATTGTTTAAATTTTCACTGTTAATAGAATTTGAACACTTAACTTATTACTTAAGAGGTTGACAACCTGACTACTTCACTAGGTCACCACACCTCTGATGTGAACAATTTTACTTAAGAGGTCAAAGAAGATTTATTTACTAAATTATTTAATTATTGCCAATTTATTATCAGAGAATTTTGATACAAGTGATTATTAGAAAAAATTAATAATTTGTATTTTCCTCTTATATTTTAATAAAAATTATCTTTATTTATATTCTTTTTAATTTTTACCAATTTATATTTAATTAAACTTTTTTATTTATACTTAATTAAACTTTTTACTTCTAATTAAATTAAATATACTAAACTTTTTACTTTTAATTATACTAATTTTACCAAATTCTAACTATTATATTATATACAAACTAATGTTTTCTAAAAAAATATACTTTCTTAATTTACATTGAATTTTATTAAATAAATTTATTTTCTATTATTAAACAAAAATATCTAGCTTATTAAGATGATTATTTTAATATAAATTTTATTTTTAATAAACCAAAACTTATTAAGTTATTAATATTTTTCTTTAAACTTCTATCTAAACTCTTTTTTGAAATTCTATTAATCAATTTTAGAAAATTTCCAAGGTTGATCCTGAAATTTCACATTTTACCAATCTTGAAAATATTCAAATACCCAATATTTTTTCAAATTTTCTCAAAGAAATATAGAAAATTCATTGTCTTTCTGAAAAATTTATTGACAATTTTGAAAAACTCAATTTTCTTACTCAATTCTTATTCTTTTTTTTTGCTACCTATATTATAAAACAATATATCCATATTATAAACTATTTAAAAATTATTTTTATATTTCTGTTCTAAACTATTTACAATTTTAAACATTCATTTATTATTATTATTACTTATAATCTTAAAATGAATCTACAAATTACAACTCAACAAGATATTTTTTAGACTAGTTTAAAAGCTATTCTATCTTAAAAAACTCTTTTTATCTATATTTATAACATCTAAAATTCAATTATTAGATTTCTTAAAACTAATTCTTAAAGTTTTCTATTTCAATTTAATTATTAATTTTATAACAATTGACAAATTAGCTATAAAAAGTAATTTTATCTTATTAATTTAAACTATAATAATTAAAAAAACCAAATTTATTATAAACACAATTTTAAACCAAAATTTATATATCATTAAAGCAACCAAAATATTCTTCAAAATTCTTTTTAGTACAACAAAAAACTAGTTTACCAAATTTATTTATACTCTTTTTTATAAAACAAATTACAAACAACTCTTTAACTTACACTATTTTATTCCTTTTTACTTAATTAAAAAATGATTTCAAATTGATATAAATCTTGTCAAACTTTATCTATTTCTATATAACAAATATCAAACTATTGATTATTAAAAATTCTTTCATTATTTACAATGTAAATCTATCTATTTAAAAACCTTTATAGATATAAATCATATTTTAAACACTTTGAAAAACTATACTTCTATCTTACAAATTTATAATATCTTTAAATTTCATATTAACATTACTATAAATATTATCTTCCAAAAATTTAATATAAACTATTATATTCAAATAATAAACCAAATAAACTCTTTCTGTAAATCATTTTTATATAAAAATAACTAAAAATCTGTCAATACTAAAATCATTAATATTTGGTTATTTTATTAAGATAACTAACTTTAATGTCTTAAATAAACTTGTTTAGCTACTAATTCTATATATATTTTGAAAGTTTTAAAAAGATAACTCTCAAACTCACAGTTTAATATTGCAATAACATTCTTTAGACCTCTAAACTTTACTTTAATTATTTCTTGACAACTAGCTTTACAACCTACTCTATAGTTCTAATAAATTATAGAGTTCACTTCTTTGATTAAAACAAGGTCTAAACAAATCTAATAGACCTAATATTAATGTAGATACCTTAAAAAACAACTTTAACTCTCTTGTAAACTCTTTAAAAAATTATTTTTTCTTTACTTCTAATTTTTTTCTCTTACATGATTTTTGTGTAATATTAAATCATTACTACAATCATTTTTATAATAAACTAATTAATATTACTTAAAATAGTATACAATTTTTTATTAATTTTTCTTCTTTTACTAATTTGATTTTGTACATTATTACAAGACTTTTTTAAGATATATAACTAAATTGTTACATTAAGCCACATTTGCTACACCAGCCACACCTTATACTATATAGGTTATACAAAATATTTCTAAGATTACATAAAGCTGCAACAGCTGTAGTAGTCACAGTATTACTCCATACCTCTGTCAAGTCAACCCTTACTATTATAAACTTTATATATTAAAAACTTCAATAGTTAATAATAAAAAATTTTACTAAGTAATATTAATTTTCATTTTTAAGTATACCTGTAGTATTTTCTTTACTCTATCAAACAGAATGCCTACTTTGACTACTCAAGAGCCAGATTATTTTAATCTTGACTATTTAATAACAAGTACAGTGATCATTATAGTACAATAATCTAAGAAATACAATCTATACAACTTAAAATAATATCATTTATATTTAAACTATCTGAATGCAATATTGCTAAATCTCTTTACTATTTTAATGTTCCTATCCAAGCTACCATTGTTTGCTATTATTGCCAAAAATTCTATATTCTCTTTACTTCTAGTAATCTTAACATTCTACCTAGACAAGCAACTTCTTCTTTTTCTTTCCAAAAATTCATATATATGAATATTGATATTGCATTTAAACAAGTTAGACAATTAAAGAAATTATTTCTCAATCTTTAATTGCAAGAACAACTACTGTTCCTCCATTACTATTTTCTTTGAACTATTTCACAACTTAATAATGAACTTCATCTAGTTCAACACAAACTCTTCAAATTCAAGTACATTCTTATTATACACATACTTATATTATTTGTTAAAATAAAAACATCTTATATGTTTTCTTAGAAAATAATATACACTCACTTCTCAACAAATCTATTCTTATTATTAAAGAATTTCCAGCATACTCTAAATGTATTCACAAACTCAAACTCAAACCTATTACTCAAACTAAAGCACTTACCTCTATACAAATTAAACTGTTTTTGTAATTAAACTTATTACAATACACAAAGAAGAGAAAATTTTAATTTTTAAAAAATTCTTAAAATTATTAAAACAAACATAACAAAAACAACAAAAACAATAAAATCCATATTAAAAACAACTTATCATCAAGAATCTTCTTATTTCTAAACTTACACCTTTTAATTCTATTATAGTTGAAACAATTAATAATGAATAACAACAATACCAAAAACTAAATGAATAATTCTATAGTTAAGTAGTAAGACCTAAACTCAATCTATCATTTGACTGGCTAGCAAATTTTTCAGTTACTGATGAAATGCAAAATTATATAAAATTAGAAACTAAGATATCATATTAACTTTTCAATATTTTTAAAGAATATTTATATAATTTTTATCTTGGTAAAGTTCTTAAAAAAGTTACAGAAACTAAATATGTACTTAAAGCTAGTTTTTATTTGTTGATTAAACAAATAACTAATATCAGACCAAAATTTCTTATTGATCTAATTCAAAACACAGCTCTAAAACAGATAAAGTTGTAACAATTCCTTTTAAGTTTTTAGAAGAAAGTCTTAAAAAACTTATTTATATATTCATAACCACTTCTTTACCAAACTCAATTATTCTAAAATATTTGCTTCCTCTACTACAATTCTACTAATTAAAACTGAAAACCAGTTACCATTTTGCTCAAATTTGCTTGTTTACATTTATATCTTTCTAATAACTATTAAGCAATCAACTATACAAAATTTGCCAAAGATATCAAACTTAGACCTAAAAGATTTAAAATAACATTTAAGGTTACTGACTTTGATAAAGAACAATGATATTTTTCCATCAAAATAGATAATCAATTTAATATAAACTAAATTTTAATCTTCTAAAATCTCTTTTTCTTGACAAATATAATATACTATTACTTAAAAATTCACTCAGTCAGAGAGTGTGGTAACCTAGTGAAGTGGTCAGATTGTTAACCTTCCATGTGGTAGGTTGGGTGTTCAAATCCTATCAATAATAAAAATTTGAATAATCATCTATGTAATATTTGTATTATAGCAACTGTTACTAACAATTGGGTTAGGATATCTGTAATAATAGTTATACCAGCATGACTAACAGGTCATAAGACATCTGTGCAATGTTGGAGTTACACAGAGAAATGCAAACTGACAAATTAGGCAGTGCAAACATTAGATAAGTTCATGAGGCCATGTAAATCTGTTGAAATTGAGTAACAAGAAGTTCATTTGAGAAGATCTGAGTAGAGAGGTAGCTGGATCTTTGATGGCCCTACTGTAAAGGCTAACCAGCAAAATGGATACCAAGGTCTAGTACCCAGTTGTAGTAACTGGACAGGCAAGAACCTCTGGGTTGGAAGTCTCGAAAGTATCACCAAACAGGCTGTCAGAACAAACTGAAAAAAAGAATATCAGGCTAATCTGATATACCAATAGACTGGTCATAGTTCTATACAGACTATCGGGATTGGGAGTTTGGTAAAAATATAGAGGAAAAGGCAGGGATATATTAAAGTACTAGGGTTATACTGTAAAGTAGATGCTGGGGTCTAAGTGAACTCTACAAGGACATAGTGGTTTAATGGTTAGCCTTAACCACAAGTGTTGGTTCTGCCATAAAGATACTCAGATTAGCTATAAAAATAAGTACAGAAGGCTCTGAGAGGTTTACTTTGAGGATAAATTAGTCCTAAGATTGAGATGATAATCTGGGCATCTGAGTATAACCCAGTAAGTTAACACAGATTGCAGATTCAGAGGGTTTAAAGTGAAACATTCAAGTAGGGATGTTAGGTATAGCAATTGGTAGGAACCTTTGGGCAGACTCCTTAAATAGATAATATAGAAAAGTTATATGTGTAGCCAATTGTACTAACTCCTATAGTGGTTTATTGAACCACAATACTGATAATTAATTAATAAATGTTAAAAGACCAAAGAGATTATCTTAATACCAAAAAAAAATAAAAAATTTCATTCAGTCATTTTAATGAATGGTTTGAGAAAGCCTTTTTATTATATAGCTAACAATTTTCTAATATAATTAACAAAACCAAAGTATTTAACTACCTTAAATATAAATTTAGACAACACTTTATCTCGCACTTGAAAAATTTTCTATCAACTAATATCAAATTCATAAAACCAAATAATCTTCAAAACAACATCATAAAACTTTTAGATATGCTAATTATCATGCACTCACCTGTACAGACTCTAAATGTCCTTACCTTGAACCAACTGATACAAAAGAAAAAAAAAAAAAGCTAATACTAATTTAAAGAAAATCTTTATATCACAACCTATACACAACTCATTTATATTTATTAAAGATATATTTAAAACATTCTACAAAACCTATCCAAAGAAAATACTAAAACATGGAATAAACCTTTCCTTAATGCATTTATATTCTATATTAAAGGCAAACATAAAGCAACATTCATAAAACTAATTCCTACTTTGACTTTCAATAAACTAGCAACAAAGGCAGAAGAGTACACTGTTCTTTTAATACTGTTAAAACTAATCCTAAATGATAAGGCTTCTATTTTTATTAATACTTATCTATATACTATAACACTGCTACTCAAAATCATAATATTGACAAAATGAATAAACAGCAAGTCATTAAATACTCTATACAAAAACTTATTGATACTGATTTTCTAGTTTGAGTCATTGCATACTTTGATTGCATATAAGACAACTCTCCAAATTACTTCAAAATAACTAAATTTTATAAAAAAAAAGTCTTACTAGAAACAAAAACAATTCTACATAACAAATTCAATATCAAATTTAAAATACTCATTTTAATTAAGGAGTCACTCTTTTTAAAAAATGAAGAAGAGACTCTTTTTCAATAAAATCTTCTGTAGTATCTATAAAAGCAGTCACTACTTATGGAATTATGATGTTTTTTATTAATAATAGGCTATTTTCAGAAGAGAATAATATAAGTAAACAGGTGGTTAAGTTCTTTTACATGGAGAACCAAGTTAATAATAGCCAGACTCAATGTACAAAGCAAACTATAGCACTTTTTGCAGTTGTGAGAGTCAAGCATATGGCGAGTGAATTTATAAAATAATCTTTTACTTACTTGAATTTTATTTCATCATCAAACTTCATGAAAGCATCACAAGAACCAATTCATAATATATTGTATGATCCAGACTTATGCTATAACTAATGGCTAGCACATCTAAATCTACCTCTACTTTCACATCTACAAACACTTAATTCATTTTTAAAACACATTTATTAATACAACTTTATACAATACAATACTTTTAACTATGCACTAAGACTAGCAATTAAACTTGACTATAATAAATGTTATATACATTTACTATATATGTCTTAACCCTTACCTGATTACTTCTTTTTACAATTATCAGATTATACCTACTATTCATCTATACCTATCTCTTTTAAATTCACTTCAATTAATAATAATACATTAGATACTAACTTAATCATAAAGAATAATGAATTAGACAACACATACTCCCAAATAGTAGGAGCTATCTTAGAAGATCATGATGAAACCACTATAGCTAACTAATACTATGACAACATCTAATTTAATACTTATTATAACAAATTTTTATTTATAACTACATATTACTATTTTCTTATCCTCAAACTATTATTATTTTTTTATAACATATTTACAGTTTTGGCTACTTATCTGATAACTTATGTAGCTACACATTAACTATCTCTATTAAAAAATGATCATAACAAAGCTTATGTTTACTTTTTATTAGAACCAAAACCCCTATCTAATTACTTCATCTTATCAGTTTAAGCTATTTGGCACTATCCAAATATTCAACTAAAATCAAACATATCAATATTAGTCTTTTTTATACTAGTATTCTTAGACTACCAGTTCTTCTCTGCCTCTTACTTATTCCAAGAACCAGAACTTTCAGATTATCACAGTTTACTTTCATCTTCTTTTAATAATCTAACACAAACAAATGATCTAATAACTACATTCTACCAACCTTTATTCTTAAAAATATATATATATAATTTAAGAAGATATAATAAAGATCTTAAATAGCAAGTCTGAAAAAACTATTGTCTATCTCATAATATAAACATTATAGGTATAACAAAAACAAAAATATCCCAAGATAATGCAACTATAAAATTATAAAAATCTCCTCATTATTTTTATTATTGGTCATGTTATAGTAACTTTAAAACTAAAACTGCAATCATAATACAAAACTATTTTAAACCTCATATATACAACATTCTTTAATTTCATAGTTATGCAATCACAATTAATCTATTCTTCAAACATGTTTTTAAATTCTATATTATATTAACCTATCTACTATGTAATGATTCACAACTTAGACTTTTGGCTCAAAACACTATTATACAATGAATACAAAAAGCTAAGCATAAAAATATACTGCTTATTGTTACGGGAGACTTTAATGCAACTAATGACTCCTAATTTCCCTCTATCAAATCCAAACTTTTATATTTTTTATAACATAATAACATGTATGACCTGGCTATTCACATTAATACTTCAACACCTACTTGGCATAGTAATTGATACAATAGCTGTATTGATTACATTTGAACCAATCATTCTTTACTATGCTACCTCATATCATATACTACTAATGATCCAAATATTAGCACCTGTAGTGATTATAACATTCTTATTTCTATATAGAAATTCCCTTATGTCTTTACAGACAAATAAAGAACTGCTAACACCAAAAAAAGAATATTCTAATACAAAAACATAAATAATAAACTTTGGCAAAACTTTACTGACCAAGTCTCATCTAATCTAAAATCAACTCATACTCCTCTCTTAACTTAAACAACTGTCTCTATTGAGGCAATCTGGTACAAAATCCAAACTAGTATCATTTCTGCTGCATATATTTCAAATAAAAAATTTACTGTATGCAATTTTCAATATATATTCTTCTCAAAAGCATTACAATTACATTTCTATCTTAAAAAACTTGAAAATATCATCAAACAAACTAATGCTTTTATTCAGCAACAATCAACTATACCTACTCAACATAATTAAACAATTCATAAATTTAACATTTCTCACTTTTTTAATATTTCATCCATACTATATGACTATGTACTATTATTTAAATGGATCTCCTTAGCTAATACAAAATAGAAATTATTATATCATGTATACAATTTAGAAAATATTAAAAACATTAAAGAACAAATTAATAATAAGATAGTAAAAAGATGCTTTAAACTTTAACACAAATCTACATCAATAATTAACAATATACTTAATTGATACTGTAACTTTGTCAGATTTGACATCAAAACTAATACTGATATTATTACAGAAATTTCATTTATTAAACAGCACATTCAGGACTACTTTGATTAATGGACTTCTCTCTACCATATTTAAACTTAAATCTTTAACTCTTTCTGGTCAGATGAATATTAACTCAAAGCTGATATCAAATCTGACTAGTACTAACAGGCTCTTACTAACTTTACTGAAAAGGAAATTTTTAACTCTAAACCAAATTCCTAACAACAAAACCTATGATCCATCAGGTATTAGCTATGAAATGCTAAAACATGCAGACCCCATATTTATAATAGCTATAACTGCATTATTCAACAAATGTCTTGAACTAAAGCATATATTCAAGCAATAAAAAGAAGAAAAAATATTTCTAATATCCAAAAAACCTAAATCTGATGGCAATCTTACTAATACTAAACCTATTAGTCTTCTTAAACACATTAAAAAACTTTATACAAAACTTTTTACTAATAGACTTAATAGTATCTTTACCTAATACTCTATCCTATCTCTATACAACTATATTGCCCTCCTTGGCAATAGTACATTAATTTCAATACATATGTTAAACAATACTATAGAAGATGCCTTTTGCAACTCTAAACAACTCTGATTAATATCACAAGACATAAGTAAGGCCTATAACTCTGTCAACCCTAATTTTTTTAAAAAATCCTTATTATGACTACAAATGCCCTAACACCTTATTAAAATTCTAACTGATCTTTTTACTGATTACTATAATGATGTTATAACTAACCTTGAACTTACAAACTCTTATACAGTTAAAAATAGTATTGATCAAGAAGAGACAATTACACCACTTTTCTGAAAAATTTACTATGACCCTTTTATTATCATGAATATATTCTACATATCTCATAAAAACTAACCTCTCTTTATCTCAACTACAAAACTTACAAACCTCTATATCTGTACTGGCATACATGTATGATACCTTCTGGATAGCATAGTCTAAAAATAAACTTGAATCAATTACCAAAATGGCTTCATCCTTCTATCACATAGCAGATATACAAATTAATCTAGCCAAATCTATTCTGGTTTCTAACACATTATCTACTGCTAAACTATTCTTTTTTAATTCATCAATTAAACCTATCTTAGCCAACCAACTATTCAAATTCTTGGACTGCTAGTTTACACTTAATGGATCTATGTCCAAACAAAACTAGCTAATTTAAGCTAAAGCAACTCAACTAATCAATATTACTAGTACTAAAAAAATTACTAGAAAACAAATAGCATATATTATTAATACAGTAATCATACCAACTATTGAATATAGACTATTCTTTCACACTCTATATGAAATTGCATTTTAGCCAAATACCTTACCATAGCCAAATATAAATTAACTTATCCAGATTCTTTCCTAATAGCTCCTATATTTATACAATATTTGTAATATTTGAGACATCTAACTGCAATATCACATTACTAATTTTCAACAATGAATTAATGATCCTAATATTCTTGACACAATAACTAAAATTAGGCTGCAACAACTTCAAAATAACCTCTGATCAACTACTAATATTCTTCAGCATACCAACCTATTATTGACAGATATAACAAACTTACTCTTAATTTTAAAATTATTTAATTGTTTTAACATCTCAATATTATAATTTCTGCTCATTACAATATATTATGGCCAAATACTATATATAATGCATACCAACTAATTAAACCAATACTTATACAATAGGTTTAGGTCGCAGATTATATGTCTGAGTCTTTATTCTTCATATGTAATTTAAAAGCAAGCTTTTCTTTGTAAAAACTTCAATTGAATTTCAATAAAGTTAAAGGCATGGCCTCACCGTTAATATTTAAAAAAAAAAACCAATACTTATACAACATTCAAAATACATTACTTTTAAAAAACAATTAAAAAAACTTAATATCCTATATTTAAAATAACTATGTATTACTAATAACAGTATTTTACTTAAATGGCAACATCTTTCACCAAGACTATATCAACTAACAAAAAAAAAACAAACTTTATAGTTTACTTCTTTTGAAAACAAAATCATATCAGATAAATATTACAGAACTATCTTACCTTACTTTCAATCACCTAGTATCAATTCTTTTGTATACAATACATATTCTATTGCCAAAAAACAAAAACTTTGGTTTCTTACTTATTATTTCAATAATAAAGAAATTATTATTAGCAAAATTCACAAATATATTTCTGCCTCTAATTTATTCTTGATTACACATTGGAAATCTAATATTAATTTAGTTTATGATCAATATTACTTACTTCCACCTATTGAATACAAATCATATACAGAATATTATCTTAATTCAAATAGAATTAACCAAATATGTACTATTAACATATCAGCAATTATTTCTACAACATTTCTAGTTAGAAAAACCTCCAACATTCTTAAACTCAATGCCAATTATATTGATTTTATATACTCAACAGCTATTAAATACTCTTTATACATACCTCTTATACCTTCCAATATCATCATACACAACTCTAGCATTTTAGAAATCTTTAAATCAAACAGTTACACTTATAAGCTTTAAGACATTTACTTATCTAATTCTATAAATAATAACTTTACTTTTTATACTGATAGTTCTGTTATTGATATTGAATAAGAACAATATTGTATGGGTATTGGATAGGTTCAAATCAATAAACAAAATCAAATTATCCATAAATTTTTAGCCCAAGTCCATTTATAGTCATCATTCTATAAAGCTGAATTAGTTTCAATTCTATCTGCAATATCTATTATACTTTGTAATTTATCTATTAACATCTATACAGACTCACAATCTGTTATTTCAAAAGTTTATACACTATCAAATCAATTATAAAACTCTAATAAGTTATTTAAATTCAACACATAGCCTTTATAACATACTTTACTTAATATTATAAAATTCTTTAACCTTCAAATTATCTATTATAAAGTTCAAGCCTATACTAATAATCCTTTCAACAACTTTACAGACTTCTTAGCAAAACAATATATATTTCTTTAACCTCTTATCTTTAATTATACTAATATTTATAACTTTTATCATATTCTTCAATGAGAACAAAACTTTATCAAACTACCAACTAGATATTTTATCAAAAATATATGCAAAGCATATATACTAGCAATGTAGTCTTTACAAAAAAAGAAACAGTAAATGGTCTTATCTAAACCATCTCATAGACTAGATCTTTTTTTGACTTTATCTTAATCATAACCAAAAACCTATATTTTTTTATACCAGTTTTAAACTTAATTAACGCAAAGCTTTTAAATTTAAATTCTTATTAAATGAGCTACCTACTCAATTCTTTCTTTATAACAGATAATATCATATCTTTACTAATACTAATTGCTTCAAATGCAATCTTCCTAACTCATTTACACACTGGCACATATGATTTAATATACATAATACTCTCCTTAATATCATTTATACATTTGTTAACCAAATACTTTTCAAAACTGAACTGGACTTATCACTTTTCAACTTTAAGAACTAGGTTCTAATATATGTTATTATTCATGTTTTGATTACATACTATTTCAACACAATCTACATTTTATAGACATTACACTTAAAGGACTTATACCTAAATTACTTATTGAATTTATTCACAACTTTAATATACTTTTACAATTAGCTTCACAAATAGTAATTCAAATACTTTTACACATTAATGACCAAATTTATGAACTAATTTAAAAACCATACTGCATTAAATTTTTCAATTAGAAAAAACATAACCAAATTTCACTAAGATACCAAAATAATATTAGCAGCACTGATATACAACATCAAAATCATAAAATCTTCAAACAATATTACCAAGCCTATACATACTTATGCCTATATGGCATTGCAGATCAACTTTATTTACAATCCAATATATGTCTGTCAATTGGTCAAGCAATTAAAAAACTTAACATCTGATCAATTCTCTGAATTAAATACAATATTCCTTCTAACTATATACTAATACTCCAAATCTAGGTAGGCCTTGACTATTATAGTTGGTTTAGATCACAGATAAACTAGTTTGAGTTCTCATTCTTGCATATAATTTTTATTTTGTTATAAACAATCTTAGTTTATTTTAGTACTCTTGTACTAAAATATACAGTTAAAAAATTATTAATAAAAATATGAGCAAGGTCTCACCTTAATATCAAAGAAAACAAAAAAAAAAACTATTATATTCTATCTTTTTACTTAATCTAATCACAATTTGATATCTAATTTAAAAAATTCTTTATACATTACAAAAAACAATTTATTAACATTAATAAACAAAAAGTTTATAACTATATCAAATATCTAATAACAACAGCAACTAATAATAAATACAAGAAGCTAATTCTTTAAAAACCTAAACTACCAATTATTTGATCCATTCAAGCCAAACAAACTATGTTACTAAAATGGCAATAAACTATATATACACTTGCACCAATCTGAAAAAATTTAAAATTCTTAATTTAAAAACAATTTATAATATCTACAATCTAACTTCTTATTACTTTAAACAATTCTTTAACACTATACCTATTTAACAATATATATATTCATTTTTAAATCTTTTTATATTTATTTTAGCAACATTCTATATACTCTTACTTTTTAAAGAACTTTATAAACTAGCTGACCAATCTGAATAAAACTTTATCTGACTAAACAACACATCTATTAATCATAAACATATATCTTATTTCTTTTACTGCTATTTTAAAACTTACTTTAAATCTGCAGCAACAAACAATAAGGTTACTAATCTCAATTTCAAAAAAGTATTGAACAAAATCTTTTTTTAAACAAGCAATTCACAAATTCTAGTCAGAATCATTACCTACTATGATATTACTCAAATCTTTAAACCAACTATTAATCAACTTAAAAAAAACTTATTAAGTCATATTTTGATCAAGCAAACTAATATATTATCAAAACCTTAATATTATTATATCTACAATATCAGAAACAGGTATGGGTCCCATAGCTTAGCGGTTAAGCTCTCATATCCTCCACAGTAAAGGTCAACGGTTCAAGTCTGGCTGGAGGCAAAATTGAAAGATTTTAGCTTCTGTAACCTAATAAGAAGCCTGTAATTGAATACGA
>CAJVQA010000982.1:0-28435 GCA_910591915.1 Cetraspora pellucida | reverse complement strand
CATCTGCAGATCACGATGTCATGCGAAATTGCAAAAAATCAGCGATTTTAGCAGATTTTTCGATTCTCCGACAATTTCGAAGATTTTAAACAATATATACAATTGTTTATTGAAATATATAATTATTATAAAATCTAAATCTCCGAAATTTCCAACTACATCATCACAAAAATCACAGTGTCACACTTTATTTCAAAGCGCTATAATAAAGTTTGAGATGACAGTGTTGCCAACAGGAGGAACCGTCGATGTTACACTTTTAATTCCAATTATTAATAAATGTTCTTTATACTCACTCGCTGAATGAATGATTAATATAAATGAAATGATTTAGGAGTATTAGAAATAGTAAATAAGTATTTATGTTCTTGATTTGTGAACTTGTTTTAATTCCAGTGATTAATAAATGTTATTATACTCACTAACTAATTTATTGCGAATGAAATGGTTTGAAGTTTATTAGGTAATGGTAAATAAGTATTTATGTTCTTGATTTATTATATTGTTTTTAATTCAAATTATTAATAAAAATGTCTTTACACTTACGTGCTAAATTAATACAAATAATTAATTAATATTTATGAACTTAATTCTAATTAATAAATTTCTTATACATACTCCCTAATAAATAAGATCGAATTATTAAATTATGTAAAGTATTTCCAATTTTTGAAATAATAAATTTAAAGTATTAGCTTACTTTTTAATCCATTCTTTGAATTTACTATAATTTTCTTCTACACCAATTCCGTAACGGTAACAAATGGCAGTTTTCCGAATTCCCATCGAATTACCTGCCTCCGCTGACTTCAAATAATGTTCGAATGCTTTCTGCTTATCGATTTCAACCCCAATTCCTAAATTATAACAATAGCCAACTTGATACATTCCATCAGGATTATTGAGGTTGGCAGATTTTTGATAATTAACGAATGCTTTGTTTTCATCCTTTTCGACTCCAATTCCATGTTCGAAACAATAACCAAGCAAATAAATTCCGTCTGGATCGTTTTTATCGGCTAATTTTTGAAATCCATTGAAATTCAGTTGCGTAAAATTTTTATTTGTCATTTTGATTTACGAAAAAAAACGGTAAAAATGCAACTAACGTTTTAACGATGTTGCTTGTTTATTTCAGTAGTGGTTATACGGTTAGGGTTACAATTGTCTGAATCGATATTAATATGCACAAATAGCAAATTAACCTACTCTAATCTTTTTTTTTTTACTAAAATGCGGTAGATCATAACGGTTTATGATCTATTGTGAAATATTTATTTATTGGTTGTGCTCCTACTCGTGATCCGCCACATTATCACCTTTTGTGCGCTATATGCGCAGATGATCAGGTCTATTTGCGCATAGCCTAATGTGACTGACTATAGAGAGCTGATTATATTTTTTTAAAAAAATTTAATTTGCTTGTTAAGTTATACTGAACTTATTTAATACTATAATATCCCAACTTCATCATCTATATAAAAATAATATATTTCTTAACAACTTCTATTTAACCTAGCTAACAACTTATAAACAAATCAACTAACTAAACAACATTCACAACTTTATCTCATTTTCAAATAATTCAACAACTTTAAGTCTTAAAAACAATAAAATTCTTTTTCTTAAACAGAAATGAATTTACAGTTATTAAAATTCATTAGGAAGTACAAATCTAAAAAAAGTAATCAAAGTTGCTTTAAATAAGACACAGTCAAATAATATAAAAACCAAGAAGTTAAATTGCTTGTAACATATCAACTTATCTATTTATGAACAGGTAATACAAATTTCAGTTACAACAAACATTAATTGACATAATCATGTTCTTGTTCTTGAAACCTAAAATTTTGAAGCAAAATATAGAACATTATCTAATAAGACACTTAATAAAATAAATTTAATGATAAGAAATGGTAATTTGTCACTAACAGTATAAAAAAGTCTTTTAAAGACTTGATTTCTAAATCTAAATTTTCAAGACCAAGACTTAGTGAATATAATTCAAAAAAATGAAAAATACAAACAAAATTAATAATAATATAACAGTTTTAGTTACTTTTTTGATGTAAAAAAAGTTAGAGAATTCATGCTAGGTTATCAATTTCAAGCTGGACAAGAACAATCATCTAATTTATCTTTTTTAAAAGTCTTCAGAGCAGGTTGATCTTTAGCTAAAATACTATAATGTTATTGTTAATAATAACATATTCTGAACAAATCAATATCAAATGCTATTTGAAATCTTTATAATAATTGACAACAAAAATAAAACTCATCTAGTTTGTCAAATATTAATAAGTAATAAAACTGTTGACATGCATGTTTGAATACTTGAGTATATTAAAAAAGCTATGAAAAAAGTTCTGATTATTATGTTCACTAATGCAGACCCCACACTTGATATTGCAATTCCAATTGTTTTTCCTGAAACACATTCAGTATACTGTATTTTTTATATAATACAGAACTTAACTAAAAATCTAAAAGCAAAGTTAGGTGTTAATTAAAATAACTTTATTAAACAGGTTTATAAATGCTGTAATAGCTTATGTGAACTATTGTTTAAAAAAAATAAAATAAACTACTTAATGATTTTTTAATAACAAAAAACTATTTTTTATATGTATTAAATCTAAGATGTTATTCATAGTTACAGACTTATCTTTGCAGAATGTTCACAACAGATATTGAAAACATAGCAAGAGTAGAAAGTTATAATTAAGTTATTAAGCAACAATTGAAAGCAAATAGTATACTATATAAGCTTGCAGATCATCTAGATACAAAGCTAAAAGATAAAGTACAATAGAGTTAATTTAATAATTACAAATAGACTATTATGACAAATACTATTTCTATTTCTGGTCAAGAGTTGTTTTCTGAAAAAGTAAAAGTTATTAACAAGTATTTTACTAAACCTATTGCCAATGCAATTAAAATAGAAATATCTTAATGCTTATTTGTTAGTATAAACAATATCAAACCTAGCATTGAAGAGCAATATAGTAACAGATAATAACACATAATATTAAATTAGAATTCAAGTTAACTAATAGTATATTCTATATTACAAAAGAAAATAATTAACTAACATTTGACAGATTTATCAAAAACAAAAAAGATACATACCTTATTATACTCTAGGCAATCATTGATAAAATGGAATAAGATAAAGTATTAAAAATATAAAAAATTATGAACATACAAAGTAAAACAAGACATCTTGTATATTTTGTTGTTATTGTTAATTCAGTATTCTTCCTATGCTCATACCTAATGTTCATCTCAAAAGGAATTATATAGGGTCTTTGTCTTGAAAATTAAGTTTAAATTATATGATTTACCATGTTTTATAAGGTTAATTTAAAGATAAAGACCCATATGCCACCACTATTTTTGTATGATACTGTATTTAAAAGTTGCTGCATTTTACATTAGTATAATACCTTGAAGACAGTATAAAGACTATTACCAAGATGGGTTGATTATAGAAGAAAAAACTGCTATATTTAATATAAAATAAGCATTTTTAATGATAAAGAAATTTTACTAGCACAAAAACTTGCTATAGTTTTATCAACTGTCCTAACAGTTAAGAAATCTATTTATAAAAGAAATTTGTATGGCCATGTATTGAAACTAGTATAAGAAACCACATTAGTTTCAATTAAACAAAAAGATAATAAAATTGTTTTTTATCTTTAAGCCTATATTAACTAAAAACATAACAAAAATTATTATAATGTGCATGAAGGACCTGCAAATAATGAAATATCTGATAATTCATTAGAAATTTAACTACATAAGACTAGTGATCAATTTGAAGAATCTAAATAAGACCAACATATAAATAAAATAAACCTTAAAGATGTAAGAAATCTGAACAAGATTATTACTAAAGAATGATCATCCAAGTGAAGATATATTAGTAGTATTGAAAAAGAACAAGCCAACTATAGCAAATCTAAGAGTAAAAGATCTTATAAATATTACATTTGCAATAGAATAGGTTACAATATAACTTTTTACAAGAATAAAAGTAATAACAATATAGAAAAAGTCAAATGAGGTTGAGATAGTTGATCAACAATATATTTAAAGATTTTCTAGATTCTAAAAGATTGATATAATAAACTTGAGATTAGAGTAACTATATGTAATATCACAACCTCAAATTATATATACTATATTAGTGATTTTGCTATAGAATATGGTGTTTAAGATTATGCAATGAAATTATGCATATAATTACCCATTTTTTACATTGCATATTCACATAATTGAACAAAAAGATATAATGATCATGTGAGTAGATTGTATTGGCAACTAAGTGTGTTGAAAGTTATTTAGCTAATGATGTAAAAAATTAATGAACTTCAATTGCATTGCATTATTAATCACATTGCATAATTTACCAATCATGTTGCATAATTCTGAACATCTTGCTATAGAAACAGTATTCACATGCTTATAGACTCAGCAATAACTAGAATATACTTATTCTCTAACATGCCTATAAGTCATATAAAAATTGTGTCTATAGACTTTTCTATTTGTTAGCACATATTTGGCCTAATTTGGATTTTAAGTTAGTACTAATTATAAATTAAAAAATTAGCAAAATAAATAAAACTGTTTTTATACATACATTAAAAACTTTTTTTTATAATATGTAATATATAAGTTTATTGCATCTTGGAAGTGAGATTTAAGTATTATGCAAAGGTGCAAAACTCAGATTTGTTCTAATTTTTATTTAAATTGTTCTTAAGAATAATTTTATTATATTAGTATTTAATATTAATTATTTGTCTATATTTTATTTATTTTCTAAAAAAAAATAATAATAAATAAATTTATATAACTACTGCTTAACAAAAATCATAACATTATTTATTATACTTTTTTGATTTTTAAAATTTATTAACTTATAATATCTTTAAAATAAATAAGAATCTTCAATAAAAAATAACTTAAAAAAAATTATTTTATAAATTATTTTTTTATAAGTAGATATTTTTATAATATTATAATTAAATAATTAAAAATAACTTGTAACAAAACAATAAACAATATTTTTAAAGATTAAATAAAACAGTAAAACTTTTTGCACTTTAGCATTTTTTAAACCTTGTTACTGACTATGTTAGCAATTAAAGTAAACAATAATAACAATAAAAAAAATAACAACGAAACATACTTTTAAAATTCTAAAGAAAAAAGCATAACCTACTTATATATAAATTGATAACAATAATATAAAATAAAGAAAAAAAATACAAAACTAATCACAATACTACTATTTTTGGCTAAACAACTACTAAAAAAAATACAACAGAAGAATTTTTTTAAAACAAATTTAATCTTGTTATAAAATTTAAAGACATAATATTACTATCAAAAATAAAAACATCAAATCCAATTTCGAATTTAAATTATCTAATAAAAAAATATTTCTATAAATTTACAATTAACCAAATTCTAATTCTAAACACCTAATACAATTTATCTTATACTAGAACAAAATAAAAATATAAACAAACCAATTTAGCCAGAATTAGCTATTAAACATAGCATATTTATAAAAGATAAAAGTTTTTCATAAAGAAATAAAAAAATTCCAAATAGGCACTTCAATAATAGTAATAAAAAAATAATGCAAACATGCATAGTTAGCTTTAAAAAAAATTAGACAACATAGATTAGAACTTTTTAATACAATAATCTAAACTTATCTAAAAATTAAAGATGCATTAACCTTATATAAGAACCTTAAAAAACTAATTATTTACAAACTTTTTACTAAACCTACTTCAAATTATATTTCAAAAGCAATAGCAATAAAATTGTTTTATAGAGACAGCATTTTTTAGAAGCTTTATATGAATTATTACAATTAAACTACAATATAAATAAAGTTTAAAAAAAATGACAACTCTTTTTGTAAATCACTTATATCAAATTTTTTGGTAAAAATATTTAATTATTTCTAAGTATTTTATTAAATAAATCTTACTTGTACTTTTAAGTAAAGTTGTTTAGCATACATTTCTGTTCCTGAGTAGCTAGTTTAAAGCTTTATTAATATCTGTTCATTAATAATATTATAACTTTTTTAGTTTTTGCTTACTTGCTCATAAGTTTACTATTAATGTTTTGTTAAGCTTATCAAGACAAACATTTTGATATATATTTTATCTCAAACAGACAAAACTTCATCAAGTTATCAAGAAAAAAATAAATCTAAAAACCTGTCTTTACAGGTTTTTTCAAAGTCAATTTTAAGAAAATTTGCAGATGTTTCAGAAAATTCAGTTTTCTGATACCTATTAAAATCTCCTAACTGACCAATAACCTTCTCTAATAATTCTACATTTTTCAGATTTTTTCTAAACAAACTAGAAAGCACAAAATAAAAAAAATCTTTTCAAAAAAACCTAGTTTTAATTATTTTTAGTATATTTAAACTTAGGCATTATTGCAAACTGTATAAGGTTATACAAGTTATAATAGCTATAGCAAACCTAATAACATATTTAAAAAATATATATTGTTTTTATAATATTAATATTTTTAATTTATTTTAAAAAAGAAAATATTACAACATAACTACTTCTATTACATTTGAACCAAATTTTGTTGACCTTGACTACTTTTATTAAAACTTTTTAAAAAGTTTCAGTATTGGAGTTTATAAAGAGTCTCCACTAATTTCTTGTCTAATCCTTACTGTCAAACAACCAAACAACTGCTTTAATATAAACTTAGAGGCAATACTAAATATTGTTACTATATTAAAGCTTCTGCAACTAGTAGAATTGTTATTTAAATTTGTGTCAAGTTTTATACTAACTTTTTTTTACAAAACCTAATATATAAACAAAATAAATTTAGATAACTTACTAAAAAATCAAATAACAAAAAACAAATTTCAACAAACATCACTGACTATACTGAATTTATATCAACATCTTTAACTTCATTACCTTTACTATCTATATACTAACATATTTGCATTATTTGCAACCAACTCATTATCTGCAAACTAATTAATAATTAGCATTATTTAGTAGTTGATGCTATATTCTTTAATGACAAACCTTATCACAAATCTTGTATTGAAAACTAACTTAACTTTTAACAAGATTTTTTTTAAAAACTTTAAACACATTCCTTTTACTAAAAATACACAACAAGGCTCTTTATGAAAAAGCACACTATTTGCTAACAAACTCTGACAAACACTTACTAAGTATTAATAATCCAATCTACTTACTTCTCAACTTGATCCTTTAATACTATTAAACAATAACCAAAATAATAATAATGTAGATATGAATATCAATGATACTACATCTACAAACAACAAACAATATCAACAATAATAACAACAACAACAACAGCAATAACAATAACAAAAACAATAACAATAACAATAACAACAACAAAAACAACAACAACAATCTTAGCAGAGTTAACTACTATCTTTTAATACTAAAACTAAAGTGAATTCAATATTTAACTAGATAACCAACTTTTTAGTTATAGCTAAAATAGAAAATAATACAAAACTACAAACTTAACTTTCTCAAAGGATGAAAATCATCTAACTCTTCTTGTAGATTACTAAAACCAACTTTTCTCAAACAAACAATTTAACTTTTCTCAATACTTTACTAAACTAATAGCCTTTAAACTTCTAATTAAACCTTTGTTTTACAACTTTCTGCTTTAAAAAGAATATAAATTTTTTTATATTTAATTTTTTAATAAAAAAAACTTTTATATTTAAATAAAATTAACTTATTTATACACTTCTTAATTTTCTTCAATCTATACTTAATTATATACTTTTACTCTTAATTAAACTAAATATACTAAATTTTCTGTTGCAAACTATATTAATTTTTTTATTATTATTATTTTTTTTTTTAACATTAAAGTTCTTGCTTTTGAGGATCAATTTTTTTATTTAAGTATTTAGACACAGATGCCTTCAGAGGCTTTCTATACATAAAAGGTTACAACTAGTCATACATGTACTTTTGGTGTATAATTTAAATAGTCTGCCTATACATTACTATATAGGTTCTATACTAGGTGCCATACTTGCAAGCCAACTATGAGTCTTGTCTATTTAAACCCTCTGCATATGTAATTTAACTTGTGATCACAGGACCATCTTCTGGGCTACATCTATCTAAAGTACCTAATGCTTTTGAAACCCTTAGGACTAGTTTATTCTTGACAGGAAACTTACTAAAACCTTCTGTATTCTACACATAGCTGATTTAGTTTTATGCAACATGCCATAGTTATCTAACACTTGCAGTCACAGAAGTTACCTGTTTAACTGCTACATTGCACTATTTCTATCCTTGTAAAGTTTACTAGAATCCAAATACCTATTATTATGGCATCTTTTTTATTATTCCTTACTAACCACTACTTAGGACCAACAGGACTTCACCAACTTCCAATTCAGATAGCTTAGTATGATATACTTATGTATCTTTTTCCTCTGGCAATTTTGGCAGCCTGGTTGATTATGTGCTTCTCTATACATTTTGACATCTGGTTTATTTGCTTATTATTTTAAGGTGTTTCATGGGCTTTTATTGGTCTGACTATATCATCAAAAGTTTATATTATCTCTTTACTTAGGAATTTCCAAGTAGGCTTCTGGTTTCTTAGTTTACTGCGCTCAGTAGTCTTATCATGGGTTTGTACTAAAGTCTTATGTGATACTGATTATTAACATTTCTCTATGTATATGTAATATTACACTTGGCATAGATGCCTTGAGCTTCCATTTGAGATGATGCAACTTAAGGTTATAGATACACAAATCCAACTGATCATTAGAAAACTGTTTGTTATAATACAGGTTAATTTCCAAATTTCATCATAGGTGGGATTTGAATCTTAGACCTGCTACTTGAAGGATAACAACCCAACCACTACACTAGGATCACCATCCTCACTATATTAATTTTATCAAATTTAAATTACTGTTTTATATACAAACTAATATTCTCTAAAAAACACACTTTTCTAATTTTCACTAAATTTTACTAAACAAACTTATCTTCTTTTATTAAACAAAAACATCCAGCTTTTCAAGATGATCATTTTAACATATATTTTATTATTAATAGACCAAAATTCACTAAGTTATCTGTATTTTTTTCTAAAATTCTATTGGTCAATTTTAGAAAATTTACTAAGTTGCTCTGAAAATTTCAATTTTTAACAATCTTGAAAATATCCAAATATATAATATTTCTTCAAATTTTCTCAAAGAAACCTGGAAAATTTACTGTTAATTTCAAAAAACTCAATTTTCTCATCCAATTGCATCCTTTTTACATGTTTTATTTTGGTACTTATACAATAAAACACTTTACTCTTACTATAAACTATTTAAAAAGTCTTTTCTATATCTCTATTCCAAACTATTTTCAATTTTAAATCTTCTTTTAACATTATTATTCTAAAATAAATTCACAAACTACAATCCAATAAGACTATTTTTTAGACTAGTTCAAAAGTTATCCTATATCAGAAAATGTTTCCTTATCTACACTCACAATATCTAAAATTCAAACCTTAGATTTCTTAAAACCAATTCTTAAAAACTTCTATTCTGACTTATTTATTAACTTTATAATAACAAACAAACCAACTATAAAAAATAATTTCAATTCATTAGTTTAAACTATAGCAACTAAAAAACCTAAATTTATTATAGATTTAATTTTAAACTTAAATCTATACACACCAACATTGACAATATACTTTCTAATATACTTCTTAGTATAACAAAAAACTGGCCTATCAAATTTACCTATACTCTTTTTCATAAAACAAACTACAAATAACTCTTTATCTTGCATTATATTTCCTTTTAATTAATTAAAAAATGATTTTAAATTGCTATAAACCTTGCCAGACTTTATTTATTTCAATATAACAAATACCAAACTATTGATTATTAAAAATTCTTTCATAACTTACAACTTAAATCTATTTATTTAAAAATCTTTATATACATAAATCATATTTCAAATACTACTAAAACAATACTTCTGCTTTATAAATCTATAATATTCTCAAACTTCATATTTATATTACTATAAATATTTTTACTCAAAATTTTATTACAAATTATCATATTTCACTTTTTTACTTAATCAAACCTCAATTCGATAACTGGTTTTAAAAATTCTTTACATACTATAAAAAATAATTCAGTGATATTAATAAACAAAAAGTCTATAACTATATCAAATACCAAATAACAACAGCAACTAATAATGAATACAAATAACTAATTCTTCAAAAACCTGAACTACTAATTACCTGATCCATTTAAAACTGAACAAATTATACTACCTAAACAGTAATACATCACATATACACCTGCACCAATCTGAAAAAATATAAAATTCTTAATCCAAAAATAACTTATAATATCTATAATCTAACTTATTACTATTTTAAACAATCTTTCAATACTATACTTATTCAAAAATATATAATCCATTCTTAAACTTTTCTACACTCATCTTAGCAACATTTAATACAACCTTACCTTTCAAAGATCTTTATAAACTAGCTGACCAATCTGAACAAAACTTTATCTAACTAAACAACACATCTACTAACCCAAAATGTACATTCTATTTCTTTTATTACTATCTTAAAGCTTACTTTAAATCTACAACAACAAACAGTAAAATTACTAAACTTAACCTGAAAGAAGCATTTAATAAAACTTCTTTTCAAACAAGCAATCCACAAATCCTAACCAGAATAATTATCTATTATAATATTATCCAACTAAAAAAGAATCTTAATAAGTATACTTTGATTAAACAAACCAATACATCATTAAAAAACTTAAAATTATTATATCTACAATATTAGAAACTGATTTTATTCACTTCTTCAACATATCTAAAATATCATTAATAAACTTGATGATAATTTTTTTTTCTAAAAACTTAACTAAAAATTAACTATATATACATGTTTTTATAAATTAAAATTTTTTTTATAGAATTCTTTTTATCCTTTTCTGTGTAGTTGATTTAACTTATAATAGAATATAAGAGGATAATATTATACTAAATATCATTATATATATAGCAACAATAGTATAGTTTAGAAATAATACTAAGTTATACATTATATCTAATTGATATATTTATGTATTATCAATTTTTCCTATTTGATATTATATAAAAAAAAAAAAAACAAGTTTCTCATGAATTATTTAACTTTTTCAAACAATACCTTTTTGACTTCTATCTAGAAAAAAAATTAAACCATCTACTAAAAACAAAAAAGCTTTTATTATTAGTTTTTTATTATATTATTCACCAAATGGCTAGAATAAGATCTAAATTTCTTTTAAATATTATCTTTAAAACCAATCCAGATATTAATTATGAAGTTATAATTCCTTTTAATATTTTAAAATAAGTCTTAAAAAACTCATTCACAAATTTACTACTATCTTATTTACCAAACTTAACTATTCTAAAATCTTTGTATCTTCTATGTCAAGATCCTGATTTCTGAAATAGAACTCAACAAGAAACAGAACAGGGAAAATATCTTAGTACAAGGCAGGTGCGATATTTAGATATAGAACCAGGAAGGGTTTAAGTACAAGGTAGAAGTGAAACTTTATTACAAGATCGGGGCAGCTTTATTGAACAGACTAGTTTGTATATAGAGGTTTGTAATGCTTTTTTATACTTTTGCGATACTATTTCTAATACTTGTATATTTACTAATTTATGACTACATAATTTATGCGCATATTATTTTTAACTACAAATTGCTATTATCAATGACTATATAATTTATGCGTTTGATCATGCCACTAATGCTACGGTAAATTACTTCTTTATTAATAACTTCATTATTAATGTGCTGGAAGTTATCTGAGAAGGGTCACGGCAGGTCACGACAGGTCACGATGGGCAGGTTATGTTCCAGAGTCACAGGCTTGTTACAGTGGACTGTTACACTATTCTCCTCTTAATGGATCACCCTCACCTTTTTGATTGCTTGTCTAGGTTTATCAGGGTAGCATTGATGAAACGCTTCGATGGCTTTTTGTGCGTTACTTATGTTTTCTACTGGTTCCCAAGAATGTTCACTTATATCATAGTCCTTCCAATCGACCAAGTAGTAGAGTTTGTTTCTAATTAGCTTGGAGTCGAGTATTTTGTTAACTTCAAACTTCCTTTCTCCTTCGACAATAATAGGTGGAGGTGGTTCCGTTCTTCTCCTGGGAATATTGTTCTCTATATAGGGCTCTAGCAGAGAAATGTGGAAGGTGTTATGGATCTTGAACGTAGGAGGCAAGTTCAAATAATACACCACTGGGTTGATTTTTTTAGAGATGGTATAGGGGCCCAACTTGCAATAATCCAACTTCTTGGAAGGTCGTTTGGTGTTAATGTTGCAACTTAACAACAACACCTTGTCTCTAATTTCAAACCTGAAGGCTTTGTCACAGTGTAAATCTACTTTTGCTTTGTAGCATTCTTGAGCCTTTCTTAACTCACTAATGATTGTTGCCTTAATTTGTTGGAGATGCAGGGCTTTGTCTTCGACCGACGGGACTGAGGAACGAAAATGTGTTTGGAGGTCAAAATGTGGGTGAAAGCTGTAATTGGCAAAGAAAGGAGAGGTTTTAGTTAAGCATGAGAGGTGTTGTTGTATGCAAATTCTACCAACGGAAGCAGATCAACCCAATTGTCTTGGTGGTAGCTAATTGTGCATCTTAGATATTGTTCCAGCACCTGATTAATTCTTTCACTTTGGCTGTCTGACTGGGGGTGATATGCTGATGACAGATTGATTTTTGCTCCTAATAAACTAAATAAGTGCCTCCAGAATTTGGAAACAAATTGGGGGCCCCAGTCTGAGACGATATCTCTTGGAACATCATGAAGTCAATTATTTATTTAAAGATTAACTGGGCTGTTTGTTCGGCATTGATATTTTTATTACATGCTATAAAATGTGCTATTTTCGACAGCCGATCTACTACAACGAGGATAGAATCATAACCTGAAGATAAGGGTAAGTCAGTAATAAAGTCCATGGATATGGAATGCCACTGTTCTGTGGGTATAGATAGGGGTATCAATAATCCATGAGGGCGGTGTCTTAGGGTTTTTGATCTGGCACAGATATCACACGATTTAATGTAATTTCATATAAAGGAGCTAAACCTAGGCCACCAATAATTTCGGGTTACTAATTCACTTGTCTTCTCTATCCCAAAGTGACCAGCTAATCTAGAATCATGTCTTGCTCGTAACACCTCTAACCTTTTGGGTGTTCTTAGTATATATAATAATCCTTCCCTAAACAGGAGTCCACCCTCATACTGAAATTTATGATAGTCAGAACGTTTACCTGGCTTGTGCCTAGGGTGATTTGTTAGTTGGTTAATTACGTTCATGGCTAGAGGGTCTGATTTGATTTGGTTGCGAATTCAGTTTCTCATGCTAATATCGATTGGCGTTATGAAAGTCACATTTATGTGAAGATTGTTTGCCTTTAATAATATAGTGTGTTGTTGACTAGTTACTTCGTCGTCCACTTGGGGTTGGTAATCAGGTCTACGAGACAAGGTGTCAGACCTTCCTTGCTCTTTACCAGCTTGAAATACTATTTCAAAATCATAGTTTGAGAGGAGGAGAGACCATCCGGCTTGTCTGCGGTTCAAAGTTTTCGCTGTAATAAAATACTTCAGGTTCTTATGATCACAGTAGATAATAGTTTTATGTTGAGTGCTTTTCAGGTAATGACACCAGTGTTTAAGAGCTGCTACTATTGCAAGCAGTTCCTTGTCATAAATGTTGTAATTTATCTCAGTAGGGGTGAATTTTTGGAAATAATATGCGACAGGGTAGAGACCTTTTTTGTTGTGCTGTGAGAGAACCGCTCCAAGAGTGTAGTCTGAGGCATCCGTTTCTAAGACATAAGGCTTTGTTGGGTTAGCTTGGATCAAAATTGGGGCTGAAGTAAAGGCTTTTTTTAGAAATGTGAAGGCCTCTTGGGCAGCCGCTGGCCAGCAAATGTTTGATGATAGCTTTTTTGATTTCCGAGTTAAGTTCGTTAAGAGAGTGACTGTTTGCATATAACCTTTAATGAAATGATGATAGTAGTTGGCAAATCCCAAAAATCTTTGTACTTCTTTAACAGAGATTGGAACGGGCCAAGTAAGGAGGCTTTCCACCTTACTTGGGTCCATCTGGGCCCCTTCAGGTGTTATACGATAGCCTAGAAAATCTATAGTTTCCTTATCAAACTCACATTTTTCTAATTTTGCATAGAGGCCATGTTGTCGTAAGTGCTGCAGTACAAGCTGTATATGTTGAGTGTGTTCTTCTTAACTTGAAGAGTATATTAGAACATCGTCCAATTAATAATTACAAATTGATTCAGATAATTCCTGAAGATATCATTCATTAAGTGTTAGAATACCACTGGGGCATTCATGAGCCCAAAGGGCATCACCAAGTACTCGAAGTGTCCATAACAAGTACGGAATGCAGTTTTCCACTCATCTTCTGGTTTAATGCGAACCAAATTATAGACACCTCTTAGGTCAATTTTGGTAAAAACCTGAGCACTAGCAAGCCTATTAAGGAGTTCAGGTATCAGTAGAAGAGGATAACGGTTCTTAATGGTGATTCAATTTAAACCCCGGTAGTTCACATACATCCACAGGGTCCCATCCTTTTTTTTGACAAAGAGGATGGGTGCACCAGCTGGAGATTTGGAGTGACGAATAAACCCTTTCTCCAGGTTTTTCTCGATATACTTCCTTAAAACTTCAAGCTCTTGGGTGAATAGTTCATAGATGGGACCCCATGGTGGTTGTGTATCAGGCAGCAAATCGATGGCGCAGTCGTACCGCCTATTCACAGGCAATTTATCAGCTTTTATTTTGTTAAAGACATCACTGAAATCCTAGTATTTTTTGGGGACAAAGGGAATGTTTATGGAGTTAGGACTAGATGCTAGTGTAGTAAAGACTTGAACTACGTATAGTTGTTCTTGTGTGGAGTTAGCCTTTATTGGGGTCCTTGGGTTTAGATGATGCACCTTACACAATAGATCTGTAAAAGTAATAGAACACTCATGCCAGTTAACTGTGGAATTGTGTAGGATTAGCCATGGCAAGCCCAGGATCACTAGATAGTAGAGGGAAGGAATAAGGTTAAAAGACAATTCTTGTAGTGGTCTTGAGAGTTCAGAGATAGTGGTCCTGTTTTATGCGTGACATTCCTCGAAGAGATCTTTCGCCCATTGATTACCTCTACCGTTAACAGTGTTTCTTTTTTTTGAAAGCTTATATTATGTTTTTTGGCAAATATAATATCTAAGAAGCAAGCTGATGTGCCTGAATCAATCAGTGCCAGGATGTTCACTTTGTGTCCTTTCAGTAAGCTTAAACATAGTTTGAAAGTGAGTGTGTCTGTAGCAGGTTAGGTGGTAGGATTTTTTGAGGTAACCTAATGCCTTGATCCGGCCAAAGCCCCCTTACTGCGACTGGGGTTGCTCTTTTCCCGAAAACTCCTTAGGAATCACGATTGAGTTAATTTTAGGCTGAGTGTTGCTTTTGTTGAAGCAATTTCTAGCCATATGGCCTGGTTCTCCACATTATAAGCAAAGGTTATTTGCACGATGCTGTTCTTTCTCTTTGGCAGACAATGGCCTATATTTTATGGCATTTATTTGCATGGGTTCTGTGGTAGAGATGGATGAGCTATTGGGGACTTGATTAAAATATCTTCCAGAACTCGGGTCTCTAGGACATTTCTGTCTACATTCAAACAGTCAGTTATCACAATGTACTGCCTTTGAAATTGCATCATTTAGTAAAATGGGGTCTTCCAAGATAAGAAGTAAATCCTTTATGTTGTTTCGTAAACCTGTTCTGAATTGGTCGATCAATGTGGCTTCTTTCCAATCTAAATCACCAGAAATTTGCCTAAATTCTGAAGCATAACTTGAGGCCAGTCTTGATCTCTGAATGAGTTTTCGTATCTTATTGGTGGCTGTTCTGGCCTTATCGGCATCACCAAACATTGCCTTAAGTTCTTTAACTAACATATCAAAGTCATCCAATAGTTCTGATTGTTTTTCTAGCAGGGAGGCAAACCATGCAAGAGCTGATCCCATGAGCAGACTTCCAAGAAGTCCTACTTGCGTTTGGTTATTGGGGTAGTGATTTGGTTGCAACTGTATGACAAGATGAACTTGATTCAAGAACTCTCTGAATTTGCTTCATGTACCATCAAATTTGTCTAGGAGGCTCACTTTGGGTTCTCTATATTGGCCATTCATCTCTCCAAGAGCATGAAGTTGGTTGAGAGTATTCTTTAAGTCTGCATTTTCCTGATGGAGTGTTTGGCTGTCTAATTGGAGTTGGTTTAAAGCAATCAATATATCGTTAAGGTCAGGTTGGCTCTTCATTTTTTTTTTTTTTTTTTGATTATTATTTTATTTTTAAGTGCATGGTAAGCTGGTGGCGGATGAGCTAAGATATAAGATGCCAAAGAGGCAGATACTTGTTGATTTAATTGCAAGTTAAAGTTGGGCTCAGCTTGGCAGCCAGAACCTGTAATAGTAGTCTGTTCAAACTGTCAAGATCCCGATTTCCGAAATAGAATTCAACAAGGATCAGGACAGGGAAAAGACCTTAGTACAAGGCAGGAGCGATATTTAGATATAGAACCAGGAAGGGTTTAAGTACAAGGTAGAAGTGAAACTTGATTACAAGATTGGGGCAGCTTTATTGAACAGACTAGTTTGTACATAGAGGTTTGTAATGCTTTTTTATACTTTTATGATACTATTTCTAATACTTGTATACATACTAATTTATAACTACATAATTTATGTGCATATTATTTTTAACTACAAATTCTATTATCAATGACTACATAATTTATGCATTTGATCATGCCACTAATGCTACGGTAAATTACTTCTTTATTAATGACTTCATTATTAATACACTGGGAGTTATCTGAGAAGGGTCACGGCAGGTCATGATGGGTCACGACGGGTGGGTCACGTTTCAGAGTCACGGGCTTGTTACAGTGGACTGTTACATTCTATTACTGTTTCTTCATATAGAACTCAAAACCAATTACAATTTTGTATTAATCTTGTTAGATTGTATCTTTATTTATCTAATAATTACTAATCTATTAATTATACCAAATTGGTTAATGATATTAAACTTAAATCTAAAAAATTTACTGTTAGCTTATTTGTAATAACAACTAATAAAGAAAAACAAATCTAAATATTAAAATAGATAACTGATTTAACATTCATCTTCTTTTTAAAATTTCTAAAACTTTTTGCTTGAAAAGTACAATATCTTATTACTTAATAATTCTGTAGATCATTTTAATAATTAGTTTATAAAATTCTTTCTCTTAGACAACCACTATTTTACTGAACCTTTCAATGAAACTAAAGTTATAAATGTACTAAGGTTTTAATTTCAACAACAATTCATTAAACATTTCAAAGAACTTCTTCCAACTGAAATTTCTTTTATTGAATTTTACAATCTTTAACAACAATACAATGAGACTATCTGACATGCTAATTATTATATATATACATATACTGACTCTAACTATATACATCTTGATAAAACAAAACTTAAAGAAAAGAAAAAATAAAAGCAAAAGAGACTACATTTAGCAATAATTAACTTGATTACTAATATATATATGACTATAGTAATCTTCTTAAAGAAATTCTAAATAAATCCTATTCAGAATATTCAAAAACTAAAAATAAAATTTGAAAACAACCTAACATTCATACTTCAATTTTTTATATTAGTGTCAAACATTAAACCACTTTTAAGAAAAAATCTCTACACAACTTCTTGATAATCTTGTAACCAAAACTGAGAAGTTCATATGTGTCAATAATCAAACTAAAACAAATCCTAAATGATGAAACTATTATTTTTATCAATATTTAAAACTTATCAAAAAATTGCTATACAAAATCATAATATTGACAAACTTGATTGACAACAAGCCATTGACTTTCTTATAACCAAAATCATTGATACAAACTATTTAGATTGTGTTATAATTTACTTTGACACCAAAATGTCTCTATAAATTTTCTAAAAATTATTAGTTTGTTGCTCACTTTATTGAAACCTATTTTTCTAATAACTATTTCACTGAACTTGTAATATTGACAATTCATTTTACTAAAAAGACAGAAATAGGTCAATGTCATTTCACTGAATATCAATTAATCAACAAATGTATTTCACTTATAGTTTATTTAACAGACAGTCATTTACTAACAAAGTAATTCTGGTATTGTCATTAATGACAGGTTTAGAATTAAAGTTAAGGTTAGTGTAATTTTTATTGCACTTTTCAAATTATTGTAATCAGCAAGTTTTATGTATCACACTGGAAATCAGAAATCTTAAATAAATATAAATATATGATTGGCTAAAAAATATTTCCAACCAATCACAGATTTGCATTATTTTAAATTTCTGATTCCCAGTGTGATACGTGAAGTATGCTAATCACAGTAATTCGAAAAGTGCAATAATAAAACTTGTCTGTGAAATGATCTGTCAGTGAAATAATTAAACTTATCGGTTAATTGATTTTTGGTGAAATGACTTAGACCTATTTCTGTCTTTTAGCAAAAATGGATTTTCGGTATTATGACTTCGGTGAAATGGTATTTCAGAAAAATGGATTCGGGAAGTTAAACTGTAACTGAGAGGGATTCATTTTGGATTAGGCACTGTCTTTGCTGTATAACAGACTCACCAATTGTTTGGTTTCATTAGTATTTAGCATTGTAATTTACTACTTTTCCGTCCTAGTTTCGCGTGACAACGTTGCCGGCTACTTATTTTAACATATTCCAATTTGAAATTTTGAGTATCACTCTGTAAGAGTTAACTCCAGTACTTTTATAATATTTTGTAAAATTATTGATTTTGTGCATTTTATCTTTCTTATGGGAAGTTAAAAATGTCTATTTAAAGAAATTTTTTTACTTGTTAATCCGGTTGAAGTTGGAACTTCGTTTAAAATTCTTCCTACACCGCCTTCAAAAGCTCCCTCATGAAATTAAATCAACCAGGACGTCCATTACGTCTTTGAGATTTCAATGATCACGTGACTATAAACCAACCAATGATAATGTAAAATTTTTTGAAATATTATATTGTGTTTAATTTGACCCCTCCTCTAACTACGCTTAAGCTTCGAAATGAATGTTAATCGAAATTTTATTTAAATAGGCCTTATTTCACTTTAAAAGCCAAAAAATTCATAGCTATGATATCGTATTGATATTGTCAAAGTCACTTATAATAAAAGATGGTGGAGAACTTAATCCCGCTTGATCCCAAACGTTTATATGAAAGCCAAGTGTTTAAAAGACAATCTAACAAAATTTTGATAACTTGAATTATAAACATTTCTGTACTTCTTATCTAGATTAAAATTTCTATTGTAAAATAATATAAAAACTCGTGTAACAGTACCTTGGTTAATATAAAATAAATAGTCAATCAAAAAAGCTCTTATCATGCTGATTCGGGTAAATTACGGTGCGGAAATCGATTGATTGGCATAAAAGTTTTAGGAGGCTTGCGCATCATCCAAATTTCCGACAACAATAAACTTGCCTTAGAAACTTTTTTTTTTGGATTCTTTTACTACATATTTTATGCTGTTTTTTAATTGTATCTTTCTAAACAGGAGGAAATGTTGATGTTACACGATTGATTTTACACACGGTGTGAAACACATAAAAAAATGATTTTTTTATGTGTTTCACACCGTGTGTAAAATCAATCGTGTAACATCAACGTTTCCTCCTGTTATCTTTCTATTTAGCTAATATTCATAACGATCTGATTTTGATAGATTTACCCCAATTTACCAACACCTATTTAAGCTATAAGCGCTAAGTGATGTCGGTTAAATGAGCTGTAGGTAAAACAGATGTCGAGAAAATAAGATTTTTGTAATTATGCTAAGAGGAACATCAATGATGATTATGTTCTTTTTTGAAGCAAACTTAAGTGTATTAGTCCAAATTACATATTAAGAGTGCTAGTAACAATAAGTTTCATTATTATTAATTGAGATCGAGTACCTGTGCTTTCATTTATGCTTATATTCTATTTCGTTGATTAGTATTTAGACGGTATCATGTAGATAAATCAATACAAAAAAAAGAAAATTAGAATGAAATTAGAAACTGAAACTGACACTATTTCACAAGAACTCAATGATTAACTTTTTTTTCCCACATGATGTGTTAAAAATTTTTGGATTCTCGCTCTGCTGACCTGGCAGGATATGAAATTCAATTATATACGTTTGTGTGGCCTAATGTAGAATAGCAATCGGGAGGACTATATCCAACTGATTCAATATTATTTAAATGGATTATCCGTTATTTTTCTTGCGGAAATCTTATATCCATTGATACTATATTTATTTTACTATTATAACTCTAATATATAAACTTAAAAACTAACGTCAAATAATAACATACAACGTAATAGCATTACTCGAGATGAATGTTTTGACATTGTTCGATTGATATTACTTTTTAATAATAGCATTCTTTTAAAAGCTGGGGTTCTTTGATGTCTTCAAATTACTAATTTGCTGTTTAATATAGTTCATACACTTACATGAAATGTCCACGCACATTAGTCTTTTTTGATATATCTATTGTGAGAATAAAACTTAATATCACATGTAAATAAGAAAATCTATTTTAGACGATCTCCATCAACATACATGTCTTTACTAAATTTACATGAGAACCTCTTCTAACACGAATGACTTGAAACTAAACGCGATCTAAAATTGTATTAATATTAAAGTTGATCCCATAAAAAAGGATGGCATAAATGATTCTTTAATAATAAAATGTATTGTCAATGTGTTTACCTATATTAGCGTTTAAAATTCAAATATATATTTTTGAAAAATTATTCTTTGAATTATGATCTCAAAATTTTAATATTCTAATAAATTAATTTTTTTCAGTACTAAAAATCAATAAAAAATTTGCCAAGTTTTTAATTAGAGAACATTTTTTTTAACAATTAATGTTCATAAAAATTATTAAATGTTGTCTGAAAAAATTGAGAATACGAAATTTTAAATGCTGTAAGAGTTCTGAAAAGGTAATCTAAACGAATTTTAACCAAAAGCCATACAAATTTAATTTTTTTGTTTTCATGAAATTTTTAAACAGACCTAGTTGGCTTCTTTTTTTTAAAAAAAAAGATTTCATCTATAAAAGTTTAGAAAAATTTCATAAAAATTTTTTAAACACTCACCTTGTTATTAAAAGATAAAAAAAAATTTTATCAAGCTTTCGAATTCTAACCCAGCCGGGTTATGAAAATCAATTAATAAATTTTGCATGGCCTAATTTGGTTAAACTTAATATTTCTTATATTAAAATGCTAATTTCAAATATCCTATTTTTAAAAAAGCCAGAAAAAATAGATAATTACCCAGATGTTATTCAATTAGCGAACGATGTTACCCAACCATATTTTGAAGATAGCAAGTCACAAGATTTTCTTAATGAAATTGTGAAAGCAATGTGTAACCTGTATAATGAAGAAAAATTGAAAGACAAAAGACACAATTTAATATTTGATACTTTAGAACAATTTCTAATACAAAAGAAGCAAGATCCTATCCAACTTATCAATTACTGTAAAGATAAAGTCGATCCTACAGTTCAAATCATTATTTCATATTGTTATGCTCATGGCAGATGGGTTGAAAAGGATGAGAAGAAAGCATTCATTCATGACCTAAAATTGGCAGATATGGGGGATGTTAGGGGAATATATAATGCTGGAGTCAGTTATGAAGAAGGAATTGGAGTTGAAATAGATGAACACAAGGCATTTATCTATTATCAAAAATCTGCAGATATGGGATTCATTCTAGGAATATATAATTGTGGAGAATGTTATGAAAAAGGAATTGGTGTTGAAAAAGATGAACGTAAGGCATTTGTTTATTATCAAAAATCTGCAGAAATGGGAGACGTTAGTGGGATGCTAAAAATTGCAGAGTGTTATCGAAATGGATTTGGAACAGAAAGAGATTTACAAAAAGCCAGATCTTGGTATCAAAAGTAAATTTTAATCATTTGTGCGTATATATTGCGACAATCAATTTCTAAGAGCAATAGTTAATCTAAAATTTTGCAAAAGAAAGTTTCTTTTATTGGAGTATAAAAAATTATTCATGAAATTTTTAAGTCAAACAATTTTTGACTAAAAAAAATTGAGATTGTCTTGATTTAATCTTATTTCTGATCTTAGAATTCTTTTTTTTGAACTGAGCCATTTGGAAATTATGCATCTTTGGAGATTGTAATCACCTGATAGTTATCTGAAGCATCATCGCAATAAGCAAAAAAAAAGAAAAATATAATCCTTGGTTTAGAAAACGAGTAATCAGATGATTGTAATGTTGGTTGCAATCTACAAAATTTAATCATATGGGCCGATTTTTTTGTCTTTTAAAACTGATAAACAAGGGCAAATGATCTATGACCCATATGTCAAGATAATCATTTTGAAAAACCGCGATAAATTACATTATATCGATATAGGTGTACGATCAAATGTTGATCATGTGATAACCTCAAAAATCATATTTTTACTTTGTTAAAGTTATGAATCTGAATTATCTGAATTAGAAACTTATAGGCAGTAAAATTATATGGTGCAAGCTATCAAAGACGTCCAAATCGCAAAAATCATATTATGCAACTCAATTTGCAAAAACAGAATAGATGACTTTGTAGTTTTAGATTAGGTATGAATTTTATTCATCAAGGAGTGTAATTTTTTGGAAACATAAGAATCTTCGAGCGTACGTTACAAAAACAATTAGCATAAATAATACAAATTACACGAGTACCTACGTACATATGTACGTACGTTACACCTGATACTTACTGGTTTTTTAGGTCGTCATATGACCGTAAATCGACCCTACCCTGGAATTATTTAATTACACATTCTTCCAGCGCTATTAAATATTCATTACTAATATATATCGATATATTTACTAATAAATTTATATTTGACTCATTAATTAGGGCAAATGATTTAACTTCAGGTATTTTCTGCCGCAATTAATTTATCATCAACCATATTAATATTAATTCGTTTATAAGCAAAAGTTGACTAGATTTTTTTTATTTAATTATTAGCTTCAAATGAATGGATACATGAAAATTCTGAAATTGAAGATGATTTGAAAAAAATATTGATCAAAAATAAATATCGATTATCATGGATTCCTTACAATGAATTTACCGATATCAAAGAGATAGGTAAAGGCGGATTTGCAACTGTATATTACGCTATATGGTATAATGAATCTCAAAATTATTACGGTGATGTTGCGTTGAAATTACTTCATAATTCAAATAATCGTCGTGAAGAATTTATCAAAGAGGTGAATATTTTTGTTAATTATATAATTCTCAATTTATCATTATATTAATAATTCGACATATATTTGTAAATAATAAGCTACAAGCATATTGTGAAATTAGTCTTAAAGATCCAACTTTTTTAAAATGTTTGGGTATATCAAAAGATAATTCATCCAAGGATTATATTATCGTCATGCAATATGCTTCAAAAGGTTGTTTGCGCAAGAATCTAGATAATGTAGCACAAATGGATTGGAAAGATAAGTTAAATTTACTACAATGTATTGCAACTGATCTTCAGATAATTCACTCTCAAGATCTTATTCATCAGGATTTACATAGTGGAAATATTCTATAAGATGACTTTAAAAATGCATATATTGCAATTTAGGACTTTCAATAACTGCTAAGATTGCTTCAAAATCGAAAAATAATGGAATTTATGGGATTTTACCATAGATTGCTCCAGAAGTTTTAAACAAACAGCCATATACTAAATCATCTGATGTTTATTCATTTGGCATAATCATGTGGGAAATTTTATATGGTATACCTATAAATTTTGAAGAAAGATCCGACCTCAAATCTCAATTCGAACTTCAAATGGAGATATGTAAGGGGTTACAACCACATATTTATAAACATACAGCAATATTCTATGAAGATTTAATGAAGCGATGTTGGAATATAAACCCAGAAAAACGACCAACGGCAGCTGAAATTTGCGATATTTTTGTAGAATGGCAGAATAGTGAAAATATTTTATTAGAATTATCTGGATCAGATAAAAAATTACAAAATATAAAAAATATTCAAATAGGTATTGAATCAAGATATAAAAGTAATTTTATTTCATATGATTCTGAATATCAAGGTAATAAAATGATAAATTTGTGTTTCTTAATAATAACTATTGTGCATTTTTTAATATTATTTTATAATTTTTTTATAGTCAGTGGATTAAATGAATTAAAAATAATTGAATAATACTATAAAAGAGGTTCGGGCGTTGCTTTTGGCTCAAAATTTTCAAGTTTTAAATTTTAATAGATTAGATTTCGTGTACTAGATTTAGTACTTTGTGTTAGATTTATTATGTCTTTTAAACTAGATTTACTAATTTTTAAATTTTATTATATTTTAGCATTTTGTTTTATAAAAAAATTAACAGTTTTAAATCTTTTTTAAATATAATAGAATTTTTTTTGTTCTAAAGATTTTAATTTAACTATTTTATATAACATTTATTATTTTTTTATTAAATAATTAATTTAATTTTTAATAAAGTTTGTTTAATATTATGGTTTATGTAATTTAGAGCATGTTGTGAAAGCGTAAAATATACCTTGATGGTTACTATGGTTCTAAGATGGTACAATTCTAAATATCCTCAGGATCAACAAAATCACGAAAATCATAATGATAAAGATTTTCAAAGTCATAAAGATAATAAAAATTTCCAACATTACTGAAATACGCAGTATTCCTTAGATAGCAATAATAATAAGTACAAAATAGGAATAGATAAGATAGTCATCATTAATATTATTTTTATTATCATGATACTATATAAAAAAAAATAAAAAATAAATATATAAAGTACTCTTGGTATTAAAACTTCGAAAATAGAATAGTAGAAGTATCCAAGTAATCTTCTACCTTTTAACATAATCCAAGCTCATATTTTTTTGTTCTTGTGACCTTGTTGATCCATTAGTGCTAGTTTGTAAAAGAAAAAGAGATTGTATTTTAGACCTCTTTTATATTAAAATTATTAATGATTATGTTTGTGATTAGACCCATTGTTGAATAATACATATGCAATTCTAATTTGTTTATGACTATATGATACATGACCTGAAATAATCAGTTTACCTATTCTTTCATGCAATAATTATCAAAAGTCAGTTTTCGATCTAATTTAATAAACTTTTGTAGCGATATCCAAGTATAAGCATTTTCTCAAAATGGTTGCAATTTGAACATTCCCACTACCAAATACCTACTCCATTGTAGACGACAGATAACTTCATTTATAGGTTTTACTTTAAAATTTATCAATTGTGATTATATATGCGAAAACTTGTGATAGAAAATTTTCTATGGCAATCGCGGCTCTTGCAAGATCTATTCTTAAGAGATTTAGACTGTAAGGTTTTAGATAGTAAGGTTTTAGACCGTAATATTCTGGTCCAAATCGTTTTTAATTTCTAAATACAGTTTTGTTTTCTCACACCTAGTGCATTCCCAATAACCATGTTTTTGTATTGATTGTACTGAATTCTATATGATATAAAATATCAAATGCCCTTGTTTATTGCGATCTTGAATAAAATAGTTTTCTTTATGTGAGGATTGCATTGTCTTTTTTGAAATGACTGATGTCACCTAGAGGAGGAACAGGTTAATAAAATTCGGGTATAAATTCGGGTTAACCCGATTTCTAGCTGTTTTCATAAATTCTGGAAAATCTGGCAAAAATTGACCGACCGAATATTTGCCGATTCGAATGTGATTACATCCGAATCAAAAGTTTATCACTGCCGAATCAAAACTTATCGAATCGGCAAATATTCGGTCGGTTAATTTTTTCCAGAAATTTATGAAAACATCTGTAATATTATAGCTGTTCTCATAAATTCTAGAAAATTGATTGGCTGAATTCGATAAGTTTTTGAATTCGGTGTTATCAAATTACTGTAATGCCGAAAATCCAATTCCGAATTCGAATTTGGCAGATCAAATTTTTATCAGTTGCCCAGAATTTATGAGAACAGCTGTAAATCGGTTTTCTAATATCTTAATCCGGTTATATGAAGAATTATTTTATTGTGAATTGATTTAATCGAAGAAATGTTAAAATTTCACGTGAACAATGTAAATGATTTTGCCAACCATTTTATTGTGAATTGATTTAATCGAAGAAATGTTAAAATTTCACAAATGATTTTGCCAATCAAGATTATTGTCGGTCAACTAACTAAATAATATCATATTACATAATGCGACCCGATTATAATTCGGTTTAAATTCACCCGGTTTAACTTAAATCCAATTCGGGTCTTAAAATTTACAACCTATTCTGACCTCTAATATCACCTTCCCATATTGAGCAACAACGGCAGTGGTTTTCAATGTTTTTGGAGTAGAAAAGTTATAGAAGCTACCATCTTTTTCTGTTGAGAAAGAGGAGAAAGCTTTCCAAATTTCACAGAAGGAAATTGAAAATTTTTTGATCCAGAAGCATCATCCAGAATGTTATTGTTACGAGGACAATAAAATTCATCTTCGTATTCATTCTCATCTTTGTATTTGAGTGCTGTAATATATATTTTGATCTTTGTAGTTTTGAACTTTGGATGGAGTTACTGCCACGCTTTCTGTCAATACGTTTTTTTTTTTGTATAGTCAAGTGTGAGCTTCCTGAAAACGTAGGCATCTGATTGCTGAGATAAAGAAGTTTTTGGCACTATTCTCTGTATCTTTACTAGTTAACTTTGCTTGTTCCATGTTCACTATGATTTGTTTTTCTAAAGAAGCAAAAATAAGAATAAAGGAAACAATATATTAATCAGACCAGTCAAATTGTAAAACAATTAAATCTATTTATTATTTACATTATGTTACATGTACATAATGGTAAGGCTTAGCTTTAATTTTGAATAATTATAGACATGCTATACTTCTTTATACGGGATAAATCACGAATTTGACAATAATGTTACATGGGTTTATTAATATTTCTTTAACAGCTTTAAGGGAAAGAGTTAATCGATGACTAATTTAGTACAAAATGTTGTCACAGTGTCATCATACGATTATAATATCTGTAATAAAGTTCCAAAGTTAAAACAAAACATAACGAGTAAATATCATAAAAACTTTGTATCCTGATTTTTGGCTTTAATCTAGTTATTTACAGGTACGTGCATATCTAGAAATGTAACGCAATGCTGTAATTTGTTGTAATTTGTTGTAATTCCATTGAATTACGGCAAAAGATGCCGTAATTCAATGGAATTATGACACATTACGGCATTGTAATCACACCTCTATACATAACACATTATCAGGGTAAGTACATGATGTATGCTGATAACTCAACTGGAGCTATAAATCAGAATATAAAGTTTCTATGACATGTTTATTTTAATCTGCGTAATTCAACGCCAACTCTATATACAGAAATGTAAATGTTATACGTCGCTTTGGAATTCATGTTAATTCTAAATTAACATAAGTCATTTTGAAATCATAATCTGACATATGTTATATCATGATCGGTATATTATGATACCGATTAAAAAAAATGTAAAAAAAAATCAAAAAAAATATGGTAAAAAAAATAAATAGATAAAAAAAAAAGAAAAAAAGAAAAGAAATTCATGTCAAATTTATTTTAATATTTTTTCAGCATTACATGTTGGTATGATAATTTTAATAATTTTCTGCAATATTTATTACAACGGTATATAGATTCAAACTATAAGAAATTTGAATTTTAGCTATGGTGATATTGCAAACAAGTAACCCGTCAATAATTCTAATGACAACTAATGTTATAGTTCAAATTAATGTTTATTACATGTACCTCGTAATATACAGCCGTAACGTCTAGTACATAATGCATTGTTTTTGCAGCATGAACAGCTCTTATTTTTACAGTTAGTTTTGCTGCAATGACAGTTGTTGACTTTAATTTTTTTGTTTTTAACTTGTTCAGTCATTTGCTCTTGAGTCATTGAATTATTTTCAGTTGTACATGTGGGTTGTATTGAACGTGGTGGTTGTATTGAATGTGGTGGTTGTATTGGATGTGGTGGTTGTATTGGATGTGGTGGTTGTATTGGATGTGGTGGTTGTATTGGATGTG
>CAJVQA010000981.1:0-28439 GCA_910591915.1 Cetraspora pellucida | reverse complement strand
GACTTTAACTTAAAAAAAAAAAAAAAAAAAACAATTTTTATTAATATAACTTTTTTAATTTACTTGTAAAAATTTAAACCTGTATTAAGAAAAATTTTTTTTAAAAATTTAATAATATATAAAATCTTGAAAAGTTTAAAGAAATTTTTTATAATAAAAATTTTTAAACAAAAATCTTTAAATTTTTATTGCTTAAAAGTTTCTTATTAATTAAAAAAAATTTCTAATAAAATTTCTAAAATACATTTTCAATAAAATCTTTTATAAGTAAACTGTACCTCATATTATTAATAATTTAAAAATCCAGGCAAATTTGCTTGGAAACGGTTTAGGGGATATTTTTAGAAAATTCGTGTAATGATAATCGACGAAATTAGCCAATCAAATTGGTGCGCGATAAATAAGAGTATCGCGCTATGCGATGTATATATTTATCTTTAAGTGATCGACCAATCACGAAAAAGTTATCCTATATGGTCCCATGAAAAATGAGAAAGTCCCTCATGCTCAGTTCCCAAAGCGACACCAAAGTATATGAATAAAAGTATTACTTTCAGTCTGTAAAATTTTGTTCACAACATTTTTTATTAGTGCATTAAGGTCGGTTTAAACATTGATTTTTGAATATCTTGCCTTCTTTTTTTATTCTTTTTCGCACGCGTTCGGATCCTGTCATAATAAGCATTTTTTAAACATTAAATTAGCAATGATTTTAGAGGGTCCCACTTGGCTCCAAAATGAACAGCGAAAGTTTGAATCTTTTACCGAAGAGAATTTTCGGGATTTTTCGAAAGCATGTCAACAAGAAGTTGACTGGCTAAAAAATTATTTACGTGACATTATTGCTCGTTCAAAAAATCTCGAGACAAGAAATTCGGAAGTTCTTCGCGATGATATTGGAAGCGTTACCATTTCTAAAGAACAGGTTAAAGTACAGCACAAAACTATGAATATTCAAAACTCAAATATTCCGCGAAATTCACAAAAGGTGGTTCCAAAACGTCTCGTGAAAACAAAACCAGAGATTAAGTCACTGGTGCGAGCCGCTGCTATAAAAAAAGTAAGTTGTAAACTGTATAATTGTTATTTCTCTGATTACTTATATCTTAAATTATAGGAACAAGAACACGAAAAAAAAACGGCTGCAAAAGAATGGGAAACAAAACGTTTGGCCGCTTCGCAACGTAGACAAGAGGAACAACAAAAACGTTTACAAATTGCCAAACAACGTGAAGAAGAGTGGAAAAGAAAGGCAAATCTTATTCCTGACCCAAAAAAAAAGGTGAAATAAAAAAAATATATTAATTCTAATTGCAAAAATATTGCTTATGTATTGTTTGACACAGTTTTTTTTTTTTTTGCTAGGAGGAAGAGATACTTAAAAAAAAACGGATAGATCAAGGTTTGCAAAAACCACTCGAGATAAAAAAAAAGAAAGATGTAGATTTAAACCAAAAGAAGCCCGCTCCACATGAAAAAAAAGTTGAACAACCAAAAAGTTCATTGAATAGAAAAATATCTTTAAAAACTGAAACTTTAAATATGCCTAACAGTGGGCAACCAAAACTAATTGATCATGGATCGATATTACGTAACAACCAATTGACATCATCAGATATAATAGAAGATTCACAAAGCGATTATAGTGAGGATGATGATAGTTTTGAGGATGTAGATAAATACAAACATATACGTCCAAGCTGGTGTCAACCTCATAATATAAGGGCCGCTTTAATACGTCAAGCTTCTATTGATCCGGAAACTATTTTTGGTAGCATACAACAGTTGGATATGAATGGTTCGTACTGTCCCAAAGTTTTGTGCTATACGGGATACATTTATTTCAAATTAATATACTTGACTCTTTTTATTTTCTAGCAATTTTTAAAGGATATGAACATAAATTCCGTAATCGCTCTAGCTCGGCAAATTGGTCAGGCGCCGATGCCCTGACTTCACGAGAAAAAGCAGAATATAAAACATATATGGGATACTGATACTAGAGATGATGATTGATTTGTTTAATCGTGACCGATTATAAAAAATAATATTTTTTTTGAGTATGGTCGGTCAATAAGTGATCGAACATATTCGATTATTGAATAGTCATGCCTGACACCATGCACCACTCGATTATATTCGCTACAATACGTACATTTTTCACAATCCAAACCTTTTTATAATCGTCAATTGTATTAGTAGTTATTTCATGTTATTCGTGCGACTCATAAATTTAAATGCAAATAACTTTAGTATGCTCAACGCGAATAAAATGAATGTTCATTATAAATAATTTTAAGATGGAACATATGTTAGTGATGCTAAGGGAAAGATATACAGTCAAACTACATGATGCATGGTTTGGACTGTCCCAAATAATTTGGACGGCAATAAAAAATATTAAAAATTCTATGATCAATAAAGAACTTTATGAAGAAAACTGAATTGTTATAAGATATTTCAAGATCAGTGTAACGTAGCAAAAATCTGCTTAGGAAACTATCTTAGTGTTCTAGCAAAAGTTTCCTTGGGCGATTTTACTAATACCTAACCGTATAGTAAGCATTGACCCAATCTTTAACGAATTTAAGATTTTTCTGGTACCCACAAATTTTGGGGAAGACATCAATAATATCGATATGCAAATTCAAAAATAATTTCTATTTTTTATCGCTATTATTAAGCGATCTTTATCACTATAGTTGACTGATTAAATATCAATACAACCCATATCGTCATTATTGCTTTATTAAAATTGTTTATTCTGTTTTATCGGTTTATTGAACATTTTAATAGCGTATTGGAATATGATATGGGTCAGTCTATACCGTTATAGGGCTTCGGGACTTTTTGATCAAATCTTGATAATTTATTGCGTTATATTCCTTGACAAATGTTCTATTCGTAGTATAATTTTTTTTGCATAATATCCTAATACGATTTGCCGCAATTTTCAATCAAAGCTTATAGACGTTCTAAATTTAAAACCTTTGCATGCAGATGCAAGACGATGATCATTTATATAGTATATATTTCTGCGTCACGATTATTAATCGACCCAAGCCAAATCGATATTTAATAAATTATTAAAGCTTATTATAATTTAAGTTCGCTAAAAAATAATTTATTTTACATTTATAAATAAATAAAAGATGAAGTTCATTAAATTTTATATCATTTTTATGTTTTTTAATCCATAAAAAAAATTCGGTAACTAATCTTTAAGAGCAAATTTATTAAAAATTTTATTGTATAAAAGAATGATTTACCAATTGCAAAATGACATATTGTTTTCAAATTTATGACACAAATCAATTAATAATTGATGTAAATCACAGAACATTTATAGTATACAGTATTATTGCTCACTTGGAGCAAAACATAATTCATTTTTGTAAGGATCATGAATGTATAGATGTATATCTTTAAATAGTTGTGTTTGATATTTTGTAAATAAAGATTTTAAAGAAATTATATCTAAAGTTGGTAAGGGTTAAAATAAACATTATTACAAATAATAAACTCTTTCTTTAAACCACTAACTTTTAATGATATAAAAACTTTTCTAAGATGATTATAATAAAAATAAAAATGTCAATATACATGTATACTATTAATTTTTATAAAATAAGCTTCTAAAAAACTTTCAAAATTATAATACTTCATCTTATTTGATCTTTATTATTATATCTAACTGCTATATTACTTCTGTTCTTCTTTGATTGATTAATAATAGTTTCAATATAATCCATATTCATGATATTAAATTTACAATAAACAGATTTGATTATTTTAAAATATGAATTACAAATAAACTTTGTGTGTCTAGGAATTATAAAATTTAATTTAATTATCAAATCATTTAATAAAGATAAGTCATAAATCAAATCAAAATATAAAGTTATTTTTATTTTAGTCTTTATAGTTATTACATGTTACTTTTAGATTTTTTGGTATTAGATTCTAATAATATAAACTATTATATACAAGATTAAGAATGATGTTAGCATTTTTAAATATTTTTATTGGAAATTGATGCTTACTGATCATATAATTTCATTGTACTGCAGGTTCAAATCCAGTATTAATAATTCCAAAAATATAAATATTAAATAGTAATTTAAAAAATAAATTACTAGGTTGTTATGATAAATAAAGAATTTGAACATTTTGAATCTAATAATAACAGATATAAATAAATTCAGATTTTAATTGTCTATTAATTATAATATTCTTGTTATAGTGTTAACATTTAATCATTGCAGTTGTATAATGAAGTTTAAATTCAATATGAAGATTTTATTTAGGTTCAATATTATTAGTAATCTGAATTTTAGTATGAAACTATTCATATTTATTACACAAGTTTGATACTTTTGATATTAACTGATTTCTGGTACTATTTCTTTTCAATCTTGAAGAAATATCTTATAAGTTATAATCTTGTAATTATTATCTTTTATTAATTAGATAAAATTTACATATTTTTTCATAAATATTATAATATATTGTATTAGCTAAAAGTGAAATAACTAATATGATATTTTGTTGCATATATTGATCTGATAATGGAAATCTATAAATATTTACATTGTTGTAAATAAAATTATTAATCTTTGTAATGTTTCTTTATTAATAGTTGTATGATTAGATTGAATAAAAGTACATTCTATATTACCATGAACCATTTCTTCTGTACTGTTATTTTTAATATGTATTTTAATTCAGTCAAGGCAACTTAAAGAAACTCCAGTTAATACTATATAAGTAGGTAAACATACTATATGTTGAATATTATAATGATATTGATAAGTAATATGATCATGCAATTCTTAACTAGATTTCTTTTTGTTTTTTGACAATTTACTGAATGCAAATGATGTAAGTTGTCCTTTAATCCAATTATCTAAACTATCATGCAACATATTGTAACACATTTCTTGTCTTTTAAAAAATTTACAGAATTTGATCTTTTCATAATAAGTTTTGTTATCTTTGTTTCAACATGTACACTCTTTTTGCTGTCAAAGTTCCCACAATTCTTGAACATTTTGATGAATAATATCATCAGTTTCATCATATTTATCCATTTCTAATTCAACAAATGAAGGTGCAATGTTGTATATATCTTCTTGTTCTATGTTATTAATAACTTCCATTATGGATTTTTAAAATTAATTAAAAAAAAATGAACAATTGAATTATATATAATTTTATTAACATATTTTAATACACACTTAGTCAATAATATGGTTTATAATGATAATATTATTAGTATTCAAGTTATATTCTAGTTAACAATATAATTCATTACGATAATTTTACTAATATTAATGAACGCTAAAGGTAAAATTACTATGCGCAGTATTCATGTGATATGCAGGTTTCTAATTTTAGCTGAATTACCCGATAACGGTACAGACTGACCCATATATTATAAAACAATACTAATATGTCTAGATAGGGAAAAAAAAAAAGAATATTGCTCAAGCAATAGCCGGTAGTACTGTACTTTGAATAATATACTTTTGAAGAAATCAAAGACATAATTTTAAGACTTTATCTTTTCAAAGTTTTACTTCTCAAATTGTGAATATGCTATAAAAACTAACCAAGACGAAATTTTATAGAAAAGAATTTTATAAACATAGTAATATGATGATACAGAATAACGATCTATGATACATTTTTGTTAAAGTGCATAAGCAAAATCTCATAATAATAGTCGTAACAATCTCAAGTCAACATCAAGCGTGGTGAAATATTCATAGACATAAGTTCTTGAAATAACATCTTGCACGCATATGGAACATGAACTTTAGAAACCTACATATACAAGTTTAACAAACAATAAATTATTTAAACAAAATTATCTTGTGCATCATTAGTTTATCTCTTACCATTATAGAATTTTTGCAAATCTTGCATTCATAAACTCCTTTGGACGGTTTTGCAATCGCCGGAAGTCCACATATGTCACATATGTGGATATAAAAAGGGTCTGATACATCAAATAATCTTTCCTGTTAAGAAATTATAAAACTTAAATTCATATTTACAATAAAATAGTAGCAATTAATATATAGAATGTAAAAATTAATTATACCTTCAAGAACAACGCAGTGCCATGAGAAATCATACAATCTCGTTCCATTTCTCCAAAACGTAATCCTCCTTCACGATTACGCCCTTCAGCCGGCTGACGAGTTAAAATATTAACAGGACCACGTGCACGAGAACTATTGGATATAAAATATTTAATTAAAACTTAAATTCATTCAAATTCGAAAAAAAAAATTTATCAATACATACTGTACTTTATCATGAACCATATGCTTCAGTCGTTGATAATATGTTGGACCAATGAAGACCTGCGCAACCAATTTTCTTCCAGTATGGCCATTATACATAACCTCCAGTCCCCGAGAATGGTAACCTTGTTCCTTCAGATTTTTTGAGAGGTCTTCAACCGTTACATCGGTAAATGGTGTCGCATCACCTTCGTTACCGGTTAAAACTGAGAGCTATTTATTTGAACATTAATTATCATGACCAATCGTTTAGGAATATTTTAATATAAAACTTATATATGTATATAGTATAGTTAACTACCTTTCCCATCAAGCATTCGATTAAATGACCAATTGTCATTCGACTTGGAATGGCATGTGGATTTATTATGATATCGGGAATTATTCCTTCACGAGTGAAAGGCATGTCTTCTTGGCGATAGACCATACCAATAGTGCCTTTTTGCCCATGTCTACTTGCAAACTTGTCTGTAATGATTAGTATCATTTAAAAAAATTTTTTTGTTAGAATATCATTCAATAAAAGATAATAATATATCTTACAATTAATACTTAGATTGAATATGTATACCTCCAATTTCTGGAATTCGTGTACTTCGAATCCTAACTTTTACAAATTTCGCGTTTTCCTGATTTGAGCCAAGTAATACTTGGTCAACATAACCAATTTCTGCATATCTTAACATTGTAGATATGTCACGATTAGTCTGTGTATCAGATCTTTGACCTAGCATAGCAACATCGGGCGGGAGTGGCGTCACTTTTCCAATCAGAATGTCACCTCCTGATACTGCTATTCCTGGAATAATAACACCGTCTTCTCCAAGTTTATGATAACTTCCATGTTTTAGACCTATTGTATATTGTGGATCTGGTCTTTCAATAGTTTCAATTGATAAAACACCCTAAATAGAATAAAATTTATTAAATAACTAAACAGAAAAAAAAAATAATGGTAATTATTTTATAAATACCATTCTTTTTTCAGAATCTTGATAATTTCTAAATGTAAAACTTCTAAACAATCCTCTATCTATACCACTTTGATTCATAATAATCGAATCTTCTTGGTTATATCCACCATAACAAAGAATTGCAACTATAGCATTTTGTCCGGCAGGCATTTCTCGGAATTTAAGATATTCCATAACTTTAGTTGTTACTAATGGTTTTTGTGGATAATATAGAATATTTGATGTGATATCCATCCTTAATTGATAATTAGTTGCATGTATACCCATGGCTTGCTTTCCCATAGCCGATTGATAAGTATTACGAGGTGACTGAAATAAATAAATTTAGATATCAACGTTAAAAAAAAAACAATAATAACAATAATAATAAAACTTGGTTTGCAGGAAAAAAAATACCTGGTTATGATCTGGAAATGGAATAAGACTGGCGCATATTCCCAAAATCATACTCGGATGGATTTCGCAGTGAGTCCATCTATCTGTGAAAGCTGGTGTAGTCTTCATTCTCTCAAATAAACCACGTTTTTTCATTGGTGGTGGTTGCATATCTAAAAATGCATAACCCCATTTATTTCTTGCCTCTACTAAATCTTCTGGTGTCATACAAATTAATGATACTTCCTCTTCTTCAGCATCAAGATATTCAATGCATCCTTCTTGAATCAAACGGTCCCAATCAAAGTAATCTTCATGATCATCTTCCAATTGTTCTGTCCTCTAAAAGCCAACCATAATTATTTAATAACTTGAATTTCTTTAATTCGTTTTATTAAAAACACTTACAGTGAGATCGAGTTTTCGAATATGATCATGAGTTATCACCAATGTAGAATCATGAACTGTGAACAATGGTCTGCAAACTCGTCCAGGATCACAATATATCCTTAATTCCCTATCATTAACATCATTTACTATACTAATGTCTTCACAAAATGCTTTCTTCGCTTCTTTTAATGAAATGACTATATCATCAGGAGAGCGTGTTACTCCGATCCAATTACCATTTAATATAACCTTTGTCTTTGTACATATATCTTGAAGAATGTCATCAGTCTGCGAGAAAGCTTGTAATGTTCCAGTTTCATTAATATGATCGATTAATAATTTTGAAGACTCTCCAACAGAAATATATGACATCAAGGAAAAATTTTTCATTAGACCACACGCTTGTCCTTCAGGGGTTTCGGCAGGGCATATGAATCCCCAATGTGTGTTATGGAGCTGACGTGGCTTCGTAACTTTGCCATCACGATCAATTGGTGCATTGCATCTTCTGAGATGGGACAAAGTTGATGAATAAGAATATCGGTTCAATACTTGGGAAACACCAGATTTAGACTACAAAGCCGTCAATAGAAATGTAAAAAATTTCATCATGTTTGCGGAAAAACTTCATACGAATTATCACCTGCATCGACTTTTTTTGATCACCCCAATTGCCAGTCCCCATTGAATATCTTAATCCATTGGTAATTGTTTGTGGTTTAATTGCCATAGTTATGTTAAATTCGCGTTTATTTGCCAAGACCTGAAAAATATTAAGGAAATTATTGATTATTCAAAATAAATGATAATATGGGTGAGCCGGTCAAATTTAACAATAATAACTCATTAAATTAAGTTCTCGTTAATTATTATTGTTATAAGTTTCAAGAAAAAAAATACTTATAAAAAATTTGATGCATTTTTACTGACTCACTCTATATGAAAAGTTAAACTAACCTTTTTAACGTGTTCGGTCATCTCTTTAATCATTTTTTTATAAACATTTGAAAATAAATTACGTAAAAGAGTACCAGCCGTATCTAGCCTTTTTTTCCCCAAATGATCTCGATCATCTAATTGTCGGCTTCCAACAGCGCAAAGTAATAGTCTGTGTATCATGTAACCTAAATAATAAGACTTTCGTTTTAAGCTTCCGGGCTCTGTTCCAATATGAGGTAAGAATTCCTTTTGCATGAGCAAGTTGGCGTGTCTGTTTCATTAAGATTAAAAGTAAATCATTCATGAAAATAAATATTACAATATGATCACATCATACATACTCCACTCGTCTTTCTTGGCCAGCACCAGCTGGACTTGCTCGGCGACCAATATAATCCAATGCCACCTGTTAATTATAAAATATTTGCACTAAACTATATCATTTATTCAACATACTAAATAGAATGTGTATTTTAGCACTTACAGTTCGCGATTGGATAGCAAATGCTTCTTCAAAACAAGTTTTCACCGCTTCTTCTAAATCATGATTGCGTACACCGAGGCAAATACGGGACATAATGTCCTGCTCATTGGTAACACCAAGTGCGAAAAAAAGAACTTTTATCGGAATTTCTTTCTTAACGAAAGGTATTCTCGCATGTATAAAATGACCCGTAATCTAAATAAAACATAAATATGAAATCAATCTGCAACAAGTCTTCAACTGATCAATTGTAAATTTGATAAATGCTCATGAAAGAATTTTCACCCCAATTTCACCGGATCTCTCCATCAATAGAAGTTGCACCGTTCTTACGTCACCTTTTTCATTAGTACTTTTTATTTCAGCTGTATGTGTATGGGTTGAAGGTGCTGGTGTCTTAAAAACAAAAAGGCAGTTGTTTGCTAATCTTTCTTGAGCAATCAATACTTTTTCCGATCCATTGATGATAAAATAACCACCCTGTAAAATACAAATGATTTAATGATTGTTAAACCATTTATTATCTGTTTTAATTACCTGATCATATGGGCATTCCTGCAAACTGGTTATTTCATAGTCGGTTTTTTCATATAAATTACAATGTTTGGACCGAACCATTACAGGAATCTAATATCAAATTCATTAATTTAAATAATATCACACATTGATTTCATTGCATAAGAGTCAAAATTTGCTAATATATACTTTTCCAATGAAAGCTGTCTGCGTGACAACAGTCTCGTTCGCATCACATAATTCATGGAACGCGCTGGATGTTATTTCAGTCCAGGGTACTACAGCTGTTCCACAACTTACATCTACATAAACCGGACAAGAATATCTGGAAAAATGTCGATATTGAATTTTAAATGATATTATGTTTAAATATAAAAAGTTGAAATCAGATATGCCTCACGTTAGATTTCTCAAACGCGCTTCATGTGGCCATATCCTGTTGACTGATCCGTCAGCTTCAGTATGAGTTGCTACAGAGACAGCAGGATTTGAAAATGTGATCCTGATTCGTCTCTATATGATATAAGTAAAATAAAATTATAATCATCATATAGTTAATAACTTTTCATAATTATGGATAGCATAGGTATGAATCTTGATTGTGGTTCGCGGATATGAAATTAATCCATTTTTGAGAAATAGAACCTTCATAAGTTTCATGAACTTATTCCAAAGAAGCTTTTATATTTAAAATTTATTATTTACAATTTGAGTTTCCATATCGTTTCGGTCCTCAACATGCTGCAAAATAACTTCTCGATTGGCCTCTACAACATCATGCACATCATAGTCTACAAAGTGATCATAGGAGGCCAATTGTTGCCTTACAATTCCACGATACTCAAAAAAGGCTGAAATTACTGCCCAACATTCTTCTTGGGAAAGATCAGGCTCATTTTCTTCATAATTTTCTTTATAAACCAAAAAAAAAAGAAAAAACAAGCACTACACATGAGCTCTTACGCAAGATAATAAAAAGGTTTGATTCTTCAATATTTTAATATAGCTTAGTAAGAGCAAACTACTGTCAAGAACAAATTACTACCCATAGCATTTTGATAAACATCGACACTTTCTTGTCCGACTATTTTATTAGCGATTTCACTCATGTTTTCTTTAGGAGTTACAAAAGTAAATAGTGAAAGGAAACAAAGAAAAAATGTATGATCTAAAATATTGTCTCTAACTAGTTCTTAGTTTGATTTGTAAGACTTGGTCAGCAAGTTTCTACGCATCGTCTTTATGTCACATTGAATTCCTTTTTTCATGCGCATGAAAAATATACGTCATAATTATGGACCTCTCGTCATCAGATTTATAACGGAATTAAGTTGCTCTTCGATTATCCATCTGGAAGTTTAGCCATAGTCGAAGATATTTTATCGACAAATGCCAAAGGAATATTTATAATTTCATAAGCCAGTTTTATATAATATGAAGTTGATGGCATTTGATTAATTTGATAATATGTATTATTATAATAGCCCAATATGTTTTATATTTGATAAGTATTTTTAGTAAGTGTTTGTAAGCATTTTGACAAAAATTGTAATGATTCTAAAGACCACACAAATATAATAACTTGGTTTTCATAATATGAAACTTGGTTTAAACTGGCTGATCAATAATTGCAATTTTTACAATTTCGCGATAATATAAATTTTAAGTAACTGAAAAAAACCGATTATATTCAAATACAGAATTACATTGCCATTAAATGATTCATTAAATTTGTATAACCCGCTTTCCTTTTTTTTTTGATTATCGGCAGTGATCCAGAAGAACATAAACCCACCCAGGTATTAGAATACATAAAAAATTTTTTTACAAGTTTTTAAAATTTGACACAGGTAGGTCATAAAACCAAATTAATTAATTTTGCACAACCTTAATTGAAAAATTATATAACTATAAAATTTTTTTATAATATTTTATAATTTACTAAGCTAATTTAACGGTTTTATTATCATTGAAACAGAGTGACCAGCTATTTCTAGCATCTAGAATAGCAAAATATGCCGAAAGTGCCAAATGGTACCGAAACAGTTTGGATTACATCAGTAATCATAAATCAAATTTCATGCAATATCATGTTAGGGAATTGAAATATGGAAAAGCACCAAAAGATATTAAATTCAAGTAATAAAGACAAGAATCTTCAACTTGAAGCCTCGTGCCCGCAGCAATAGGCTTAGAAACCCTAATTTTCAGTCATGCCCTGATTGAAATCTTCGATTTAGTTAAAGCGGCCTTATGTACGTAGTACATTTTGGTGTTCATAAAATCGGTAAATCAAATAATAACGATAGATTGGACCATATATAAACTTATTATGTAAGGATTTTTTAGTCTTAAAAATTACAGAAATTTCGTTGTGAATGTTTATTATTTATCGTTATTGAACAAATTATTTTAATACAATTTACAAAGGTACAGTTTTCAAGCTAATGACATAAAATTTTTATATCGTTTTTTTTTTAACTTTTATTTCTCTTTTTTTTGATAACCTTTTTTACAAAATTTAATCGATTCATTGTTGTTAAAGTTGGGCAAAGTTTGTTCACTTTGTTGAAGAATTAATTACTTGTAAATGGAATAAATCAAAAAAATGCCATTATTCCAAGCGGGTTAATACGTCTTTTACCAAAAATTCGATTAGCAATTATTATGTCAGTTCAAGAGAAAACTGTACCGAAAGTTACTATTATCCGCAGTAAAGTCGGATTTTCATATAGTAATTAATACATATCGATATTACGATTTATTTAGACAAAAAAGAAGTCGTCAGTTTAATTTTTGAAATTCTATAGCATTAAAAGGTTCTTCTCATAAAATTTCATAATAAAGTTGTCAAGAACCTTGCCGATTTTTTACTGTTTGTTTATCGTTATATGTTAACCAAAATAAGCAATTCGGACTGTCAATTAAATTGACGGTCCTAATGGCTTATTTTGGTTAAATAATATAAAAATCGGCAAAAAAATTGGTTGAGGGATCAAGATTCTTGACAATTTTTATTATAAACCACTATTGAAATTTTATAAAAAGAACCATTTAATGCTAAAAAGTTACAAAATTATCTTAAAAATTAAATTTATGGCATTTTTTTTTTTTATCTAAATAAATCGAAAAAGCAAAATTTGCCTAAATTTTACGTATAAAGTTTAGGTACGTCAATCTTTGGACTCTATTAGAAATTTTATTTGACATGTTGATTAGTTTGATGATCACTCTAATACGACGTATATATAGTAATAAGATGAAAGCAATACGTATTATGAATCTTTTTCTTCCAAACTTTGATTGCAATAGAATATATAAACAATTATTTGGCCTTTTCTATAACTGATAAAATGATTGAATTTGAGTTGTATTTGAAGTCTGCTAAAGGTGGCGATTCGGAAGGACAATATGACCTTGGAACCTGCTACCAAGGAATAGGCACAGTCAAAGATGAAAAAAAGGCATTAGAATGGTATTTGAAATCAACTGAATGTGGCAATTCGGATGGACAATTCAAAGTTGGATTCTGTTATGAAAATGGCATAGGCACAACCAAGGATGAAAAAAAAGCATTCGAGTGGTATTTGAAATCTACTGAAGGTGGCAATTCGGAAGGACAATTTAATGTTGGATTCTACTATGACGAAGGCATAGGTACAACCAATGATAAAAAAAAGGCATTTGAATGGTATTTGAAATCTGCTGAAGGTGACAATTCGAATGGCCAAAATAACCTTGGATTTTGTTACCAAAATAGCATAGGCACAGCGAAGGATGAAGAAAAGGCATTTGAGTGGTATTTGAAATCTGCTAAGGGTGGCAATTCGAATGGACAGGATAACCTTGGATTCTGCTACGAAAATGGCATAGGCACAACAAAGAATGAAAAAAAGGCATTTGTGTGGTATTTGAAATCTGCTAATCGAGTGGACAAAATAACCTTGGATTCTGCTACCAAAATGGCATAGGCACAGCCAAGGATGAAAAAAAGGCATTTAAATGGTATTTGAAATCAGCTAAAAGTGGTAATTCGAATGGACAAAATAACCTTGGATTCTGCTACCGAAATGGCATAGGCACAACAAAGGATGAAAAAAAAACATTTGAATGATGCTTGAAATCTGCTGAAGGTGGCAGTTCGGATGGAAAAAATATAACCTTGGATTATGCTACCGAAATGGTATAGGTATAGCCAAGGATGAAAAAAAGGCACTTGAATGGTATTTGAAATCTGCTGAAGGCGGCAGTTCGGATGGACAATATAACCTTGGATTATGCTACCGAAATGGCATAGGTATAGCCAAGGATGAAAAAAAGGCACTTGAGTGGTATTTGAAATCTGCTGAAAGCGGCAATTTGGATGGACAAAATGAACTTGGATTCTGCTATGAAAATGGCATAGGCATAGCTAAGGATGAAAAAAAGGCGTTTGAGTGGTATTTAAAATCTGCTGAAGGTGGCAATTCGGATGGACAAAATAACCTTGGATTCTGCTATCAAAATGGCATAGGCATAGCTAAGAATGAAAAAAAGGCATTTGAATGGTATTTAAAATCAGCTGAAGGTGGCAATTTGGATGGGCAAAATTGCCTTGGATTTTGCTACCGAAATGGTATAGGCACAGCTAAGGATAATAGAAAGGCATTTAAGTGGTATTTGAAATCTGCTGAAAGTGGTGATTCCGTTGCACAATACAATCTCGCGTTATATTATGAGAACGGCATAGGCACAGCAAAGGATGAAATAAAAGCGTTTAAATGGTATTTAAGATCAGCAGAGAATGGTTACTATAATGGACAATATAAAGTTGGATTATGCTATCGAAATGGATATGGAACATCTCCCGATCAGGAAAAAGCTGCTGAATGGTTGAAAAAGCAAAAAATAAAAATTTTCAAAAGGCGGTTGATTATGAAAATATTGATGATTCTTTAAAAAAAATATTAACCAATAATAATCTATTAATATCATGGATTCCATTTAGTGAATTATAATTTAGAAAAATAATTGGAAAAGGTGGGTTTGCAACTGTGCATGCTGCTAATTGGGAACATACAAAAACAGATGGTAGCACTCTAAATCGACATGTTGCACTCAAATTGTTTCATGGATCAAAAATAGCTACGAGGAACTCATAAAGGAGGTAACAAAAAGGTTGAAAATTTTAATCATATCAATACTAATATTTAGTTATTAATAATTATGTATAACTTTATAGTTAATTGCGTATTCAAATATTGAAACTGAAAATCCCACGTTTTTACAATGCCATGGAATATCAAAAGATAAAGATACGGATAAATATATTTTAGTTATGCAATATGCAAGAATGGGATCTTTACGTAAGAATCTTTACGAAGTTGCGCAAATGAAATGGGAGAAAAAATTAGAATTGTTATCAACATTGCATTAGATCTTAAAACGATTCACTTAAATAATATTATTCATTGTGATTTACATAGTGGTAATATTTTTCAAGATAATCTAAATAATGCATATATAGGAGATTTAGGATTTGCAACATCAGTTAACAAAACATTGGACAAAGAATCAGGGGGTATTTATGGAGCTTTTCCGTATGTAGCACCGGAAGTATTGCAAGGAAAACCATTCACTAAAGCGTCAGATATTTATTCATTTGGAATGATTATGTGGGAGATTTCTTCAGGGAAGGTTGTTTTTTCCAACTATAATGATGTTAATTTAAGATTTACAATAGAAATTCTAGAAGGTTTGAGACCAACTATTATTAAAGGCACAACGCCATGCTACATAAATCTTTTAAAGAGATGTTGGGATAAAGATCCAGAAAAACGACCGTCAGCTGCAGAAATTCACGAGACTATTTTAAAATGGAAAAATGCACCTGAATTTTTAACTGAATTTTTAAAATCCGATAAAGAAATGGAGACCAGAAATAACGGTTCTGATAATATTGAGAATAGTACGATTTATACTACCAAATTTATTAGCTATATTTCACATGAAAGTATAACTTCCAGTGTAAATGAAATTCATTCTAATAATAATATTTGCATCTAGGCTATTAAGAATAATTGGGTTCTGTTAATATAATGTGTGCTTGAAGTAAATATAGGGAAATAACTAATTGCAATAATGGACTAAATAGAAAAGGAATATTAAGTAAAAATGTACGGTCAGACCTCTCTATAGTCACCTCCTTTATAGTCACATTTGCTTATATAATCACATAAAATTTTAAAATTAACTTATATAATACTTATAAAATTTGACCTCTATATAGGCACCAAATTCTTAAAACCAAGGGCATGATTATAGAGAGATTTGACTATATTAATATTTATTATTAAAGAGTTAATAATAAAATACATTATGAAATAATTAATTAGATTACACTTCTATATGCGACTGTATTAGGAACCGTCGATGTTACACGACGGTTCTTCCTGTTGTTTTCTATACAATTATATTCTATTACTATTGTGTGATTTTATGATTCTTAGTCTATTAAATAAAATTTTCATCTTATTTATATGCTGAATTATTGACCAAATGTGTGCACTATATATGGGAGCTCGTCAATAGAAAAGGAAGTAATTTTTTCCAAGTAAAAGTTTTTTAAATTTTAAATTAAGAAATTAACCCATGGTGATCATCACCACCTCTATTTTTAGGGTTAGGGTGCAGTTTGAGACAAAAGCAAGGATTAGATATAATAGTCCGAATTTTAGGTTACACGAGGTTTTCAGGGGTTCTGAACATTTTTACTTAGTCTACCTGACCCCTAGGTGATGATAACCATAGGTTATAGTTAGTAATATTCTTAAATTAAATATCATTTGATGATTTTTTTTATTTTAGTTCTATATAGTTATAAAATTAAAATAAAAAATTTTATAAAATTTGATACAGTAGTTATTATGATATTTAAATTTAAAATTAAAAAAAAAGTTACTAAAAACTTTTGTTCCTTTTCTATTGATGAGCTCCCATATCTTTATTATACGAGCATAGCAGACTTTCATTCCGATTGGCTAATTTTTGTAGATCATCCCGTGATATTGCCAAAATATCATTGGTTAATCGAAATTATTCGCAAGACATCATTTTATACGAAACTAATTACTGTAACGATTATTACCGTAACGATTAAATATTTAATATGTATGAAATTAAATTGATATCAATAAATACAATACTATGGAATCTAACGACCCAAAGTCTAAGCCACAGCCCAATACAAATAGAGTTATATAATCCAAAATTTTATTAAAATAAAAAATAAAAAAATTTAAAAATATGAACCATTTATTCTAAGAGACAAATAAAACTATATAAACAAATTTTTTATTTGTATATGGGTGCCGCCAAGTAAAAACCAGAACTTCTAAAAATAGACTTCTTTACAAAACGGAATGCGAACTGAACTAGAATAATAAATTATACTGTTTTTTGATCACATATTCATATCGTTTAAAGTCCATATTCCGTTGTCTAAAGAATTCTATTTTTAGAAGTCTTGGTTTTCACTTGGCGGCACCCATATAATAACAGTTAATTAATGCCAAACGAATTTGATCTTAGTCCTAAGTTAATAATTTTAGACATATTACTATGCTTTAATAATCTTAAACATAATACTACATTTTAATCTCTCATAAAGTTTACAAGATTATATTTCATTGCTTCATGTTACTAAGCTATTTTACTGGCAGTATGTGTCTGCTTTTAGAATAATAAGTAAAGCAGATTAGCGATGTAAACCTTTTGAATTACTGTCATTTTACAAAGTTTAATATACTATAAGTTATATTGCCTAAATTCTCATCTAACTTTCGAATTACTTCGTTAATTACCAATTACTTTAATATGTTGTAGAGCCGAAGGTGTGGTTTCTAAATTTTTATACTATAACCCTGCGGTTTGTGCTCGTGGCTGTGGTTCCGTTTTTGTGAATGAGAAACGTTACGCTAATAGATTTATATAGGAAAGTAGGTAAAGAAAGGTATCTTTACGATATTATAAAGACACAAGTTGAACTTCTCACAAGAATATACTTCTATGAAAGAAGAGTACTTTTTAAATACAAATACGACTTTCAATACTTACACTTATAACCTATTGCAAAAACTTATTGTAAAAAACAAAGACAAACTAAAAAAAAATTGCAGTTGACAACTTTTTCCAAGCAGAATAATCGTAAGAAAAAAAACTCTCGTACAGTACGTACGTACCACGTATTTATTTGGTTTGTTACCATTTTAGGGGATATACGCGTTAGGATTCTATTTTGATGCATTTAGGCTTAGTGGTTTTTTTGAGGGATCGCTAAAGCCTTATACCCACGCGACTGTAAATCATATTAAAATTAGGGTTAGGGTTAGTTAATTTAATCACATTGATACAAGTTGGTTTTCGAACGTCCTAAAAATTTATGGCTAAAATTCAATTTTTTCGATTTTCGAACGTGATTAATATTAAATGACAGTTTTCGGAGTAGCTGCTCGAAAAATCGAAAATGCCCTCCTTGCCAACCTTAGATACAAGGCTTTAGCGGACCCTCATTTTAAGTAACGGATCCACAAAAATTGTTCACTTTTCATAGGAGGACATTTGTCTGATTGGTCGATGTAATTACCTGGGCAACTTATTTATACACTTTAAAATACTTAGAAGGCAAAGTTTTACTAAAAAAAACACCGCGAAAGCTTCTCTAACTTTGAAATAGCGTCAAATTCCCTGTGCAAAATAATCGCTAGAAGATCTCACTCCTCACATATTTTCTTAGAAAGCAAAACATACTACCGTTTATTGGACCACGCGAAATTATACTGTAGAGAGCATAGCGGGGTTTCATTCTGATTGGCTAATTTATGTTGATCATCTTAAGTCTCCGTTTCCAGCTTCAGCCATGGCAATAGTTATCTCGGTTCATGAATTATTACATGTATTTGGTTTCCTTTTATCAAATTAAGAAGAAAACTCGTGTTTAAAATGAGCTATTCAAGTTCATAAAAATTTGCTATCTGATTTTTTTTTTACTTTGATTAGTATATTTTGTCGATGCTGAAATATGAACCTATTTTGCTATGAAGTTTTAAAAAATTTTGGCGGGTTAGAATTGATAATTAAAGAGTATATGTGAATTTTAGTAGGGCTTATATTTTAAGTGGAGACGATTCTTGTATTACTGTAAAATCGCTCGATTTTTAATTAAATATATGTATGTATTTCATTTTTACCAATAAACAATTGTTATAATCGTTATATTAACGTTAACGTCAAAGTCTTAAGCATATGTTGCATGCCATATTGTAATTAGCATAATTCAGGGCAGAATTAAACATAAATTAGATAGAATTAAACAAACTTTATATTAATTGGATTATGAATAATTCAGAACAGATGAGCGTGAAAAATTTTATTAAATGATATAATTTCAAAATTTTATCAATTAACGTTAAGAAATTTGTTATATAGATTTACCTCTGTCTATAATGAAAATAGATTTTGCCAAAAATAAATTATATATAAGATATTTAACTATTTCACATAGCTATGTGTCATATTTTAAATGGGATAATACAAATACACGCATTTATAACTAACTGTATATCTATATTACTAAGTCTGGGAGCCCCTGAAAGTCTTGTTATCGTTATGCATGTAGATCAAAATTTTAAAATCGTAATTTTGGTCATCGCATAGAAGTGTCGTTTCGTTCCAGACAAATAACATATGCAAAGGTCACGAACTAGTAAATACATATATAAAAAATTAATAGGAAGTTCATGTAATTGTTTTTTTATACCCACTCTCGCGTTAATTTTACTTACAGAGTACATATCGATAGCTTACAAAATACAATTTTGGCAAATGACGTGTTACTCAACGTGCCTATGTACCAATATAGAAGCTGATCATGAGTTGTTGACATCTTTTGGATTTTTCACATTCTTTAACCATTCATTAACCTTTTAAAAAAGAAAACATATATATGAACAATCAGAGAATGTATATCATATCTTTTTTTTGATTTATATCATTTGCAAAAACATGCTGCTTCTAATAGAAAAAAATTTATATAAATCTTTAATTCTTTTATGCTTTCCAGACTTACAAATAGTTTATACTATATATTCACCTTTTCATACCACATTTATCTTTTTTTACTTTTTATCTATAACCTTTATGTGCTTTTTATATTCATGCTTATGTTTTTTTAAGCTTATAAATATACAGGATATCTTTTAAGATAGGTGTTTCATTCTGTGTTCAATTGCTATGTTTGTTTTAACTTTTTATTTTTGAAAGATTCTTCAAATTAGGTTTCTTTTAATATGTAAGTATTTTTATGTTTTGGTTTTACTTACTCATGTTGAATAAGGTTTCAGCCTTATTCCCTCCTGACAGGATTCCTTTTAATTCTAATAAGTGTAAGTATACATTTGGTTTTAATTTTTTTTATAGAAATATCTTATTAAAATTATTTTTGTAAATGTTTTTTGTTTAAGTTAGATTATAGTAATAAAAACATTTACATCAGAAATTTTAGTAAATAAAAATTTCACACTATCTAGAATTAACTTCTTTAATCATTTTTTGAAGATTTTTTCTAATTAGAAAATAAAAATCTATTAAAAATTTTTTTCATACATTAATGTTATACATATTAATACAAAGTTTTTAATATGTTATATTAGATTTTTTGTTATTTACTAAAATTATATAAAGAAAAGGTATTGTTAATGAACAATTTTAACTTGTGCCACTGGTTAATTATAATCATATAGTTAATTATAATCAGTAAGTATAATTAATCAGTAATATACAGTTAGAGTTTGGAACCAGTTTTATTTTTCTTATATTAAATCTGATTAAAACTGGTTTTAATATAAGAAAAATAAAACCAATTCCAAACACTATATACAGATTGTAAAAAAAAACTACTTTAAATCCAAGCTATTTTTCCTATAACCTGCTCTAACCCTAATACAAAAAGAAAAACAAAACTAATACTCATCCTAACTCTAACTATCAAACCCAAGTTATTTTTTTTATAACTTGACCTAACTCTAACATAAAAAAAAGAACAAGACTAACACTCATTCTAACTCTAACTATTAAAAGGAGTTATTTATAAAATTTTAAATATCTATCTAAGCTGTATTACAGTATAACACTACTTTTTTTAGATAATTTTATACTTAATTTAATTAAAAACATAAGATATTATATATGTATTTATATATCAAATTATTTGGATAAAAAGTAGTCTAATTAGACAAGTTTTTTGTTAACTTTAACAGAAGTTTTGACAAAGTTAACAAAAAATTTGTCTAATTAGACTACTTTTATTTAAATTTAGTTATACAAAACAAAAAGTTAATTAGAATATATCTTTAATATATAACTTATAACAATTTTATTAGATATTAATACAGTGATAGCTTATCTAATTTTTAATTCTAACCTTTAAATACTAGCTATCAAGCCTTGATAAAGTACACAAATGAATATTATATCCTTTTATATAACAATTTGAACAAGTATATACATGTGATTGATTTGAGTTTTCATTAATAACACTTAATAGTTTTTTTCTTTTTGTTCCAATATATCCTTTTGACTTTTACTTAGTTAGCCTTTAACTGAAATGATTTTTGGATTAGTAACCTGAATATTATTTTCTTGTTCTTGAACTGGCATACTACAAATACTATTTTCTTGTTTTTGAGCTGGCATATTACAAATATCATTTTCTTGTTCTTGATTTAATATAATATTATTTTAAATTTGAAGTTATAGTATTTATTAACTTCTTTTTTTGTTACATAAATTGATAACACCATTTATTTACTTTTTCTTCAGTTTCTGTTTCCATCATCAATATAAGAACAGTTTGTAATAATCTATAGCTTTTATTATAATATATGTAATCTTGAATAAATTTTTTATTAGGCTTTTTAGATCCTGAAGCTTTACATATAAAGATAAGTTGTTTAAATCAGTTGGTTAATATAGTTTGATTAAGTTGGCTTGGTGAATTAGGCCTATTAAGAGCATTATTATGTAATCAGATTGCTGAAATAATATTAAATATATTTTTTAATTTATTAAAATAAACATTTTTATATCATCACTGTATTATTAATAATATATGAAAAATAGTCATATTTAATTTTATAAGAACAGCAAAGTAATGTTTGCATACAATTTCACAGCTAACTGGCCAGGTATATGTACATAAAAATAAACCATTCTTAAGTAAAATAATATAGTACACATTTCCAAAACCCACAATTTTAACAACATACCAAGCTTCTTAAATTTTATTATATAATACATTACTCAAAATAGAGTTAATATATATTTGTTATACATAATAATTGTCTTCAATATATCTATCAATAAGTTCAGATTCATTGTTAGTGCAATGTTCTTGTAAAATATCAAGTAAATAACATCGATACCAAAGCACTTGTTGAATTTGCTTTATTTCAGCAATTATATAAAGTGTAGGATATTTTACACACATTGCAATAATTTTTGAAAATAATATTTTACTTATAGACTGACCATTATGGTTAAAGCTTATAGTTTTCCAGAAATGGCTGTATTTATTTTCTTTATCAAAACACTTCTGAATTATATTATATAATTTAATTAAAGATGATGATTAATTAATGCTAGTCTTAATAAGATTATTATAACACTCTATATGTTGTATGCTTTGAATGTCAGCATTAAAAATTTAAGTTGTGAAACAGTGGGCCCAACTTTGCTTTGATTGATAAAGTTTATATAAATAACATTTCATAACTAGATAAGCTTTAATTAATTGTTTATATCAGCATTTAAATAAAGTTTTCTGTAATGCATTTCATACAGCATAAAAACTACTTATAAACTGATCAAAATGATTACCAAGTTTTAATCAGACCTTTTTTTTAATATTATTTCTAAAATGGAATACACAAAGGTAGTAATGAGCTATTACAAAAGTTTTAAAAATTGCTGCAGCTATTGCAGAATCAGAATCAAAAAATAACACTTGGTTCATATGTTGGATTTTCTTTTTTAAGGCATGTAAGGAGCCAAATAAAAGAGTCCATAGATTCATCTAATAATAATATCTAGGCAACCAATCTACTTTTAGTATTATTATCAACTACAATTACCAAGCCCAATGGTTGTCAGTATCTGTTAGTCTTGCAAGTTGTATCTAATAAACAAACATTACAAAACCTCAATAACAATTGCACTTGTTTATCAGATTGCCAAAAAATTCTCTTAAGTTCACTATCTATATCACCAATTACAGGTTCAACTACACAACCAAGGTCCTTTTTTTTGATACAAAGGGTAATTTAATAAATTAATAGCATCATTCTTAAGTCCTTTAGGTATACTTTTTAATTAACTTATTATATTATAGATACTTTGTAGTTTAATAGAGTAATCAGGATATTCATTTTCAAGTAAATTAATTATCCTACTAGGTTAAATATAACATTGATAATATAATTAAATTTTATTGAGCATTTCATCAGTTAATTGACAATATCTTGATGCATTATTTTTAATATTATCATCTATATAATGATTATGAATTGAATTATTATTAAATAATAAACAGCAAATTGTTGATGCTTTGCTACCTATTGAAAAAATACAATGCCATATACAATTCACAATAGTAACATCATGATTACATTAATTATTAGGATTGATTGTTTTTTTAGATTTCTATTGTCTAAATAAGTGACACATCCAAGTAATGTTCCATACTGTCCTATTCTTATGCATATATGTACATTTCTTTCTAATAGCAAAACCATGCTCCATTGCATACTAATTAAGTTTTCTTCCAATTTCTTCAAAAGTATTAAAATAATTATTAATTTTTATGTAAAAAGAATATTTATGCTGACTATTAACATTATCATTACTATTACTTTGACTACTAGAATCTGATAACTCAAGTGAAATAGAATATTTAATTTGGAGATAATTATCTTGTTGGTTAAAGGTAGGTTCAGAAAAGGTTGATGCAGTTTGTAAATTAATAGCAGAATTTTGTAAATGTAATTAAAAGAATTCTGAAGAATAAAAACTCAAATTTGATAGAAATAATTTATTGTTATAATAATAAGAAACCTGTAGTAAATTGTATATTTTAATTGAGGTGTTCTTTGGTAATCAAAACAATAAGCTAATATGATTTTTCAAGATACTGATTATAAGTAACAAAGTTAATTTGAATTAGCTTTGTTATTTATGATCAGTATCTTAAAGAATCATATTAACTAATACATATCTGTTCCTAAATCTAAATATAATTATTTAATAAATCTAAGGCATACTTGAATTAATATTCAAAAAAGTTAATGTAGCATTTTTATAAAGAGTCTCTGGTAATGTTTTTGTTTACTCTGAACCAAGTTCATTTACTCCAACACTTTTGGACAAATTAGTATGGTTTTTATAAAAACTAGGTAGTTCATTACATTTATTAAAGGAATAGCATGCCTTAAATAAAATTAGATTAGTTATACAATACTGGTTATCTTCATCTAAAAGCCAACAAACCTAAAATGGGCTTATTTTAAGGTTTAAAGAAGTCAGAGTGATATTTTTATAGAGAGGCTCGATAATATTGTTTCTTCAACTGAACCAAGTTCATTATTTTCAACTAGTTGGTATGCTAATAATGATTTTCTTTTTACTAAATCAGGTTCAGTATTCATAAAGGACTGGTGAGTCTTAAATAGGATTCAATTAGACACAGCTATGCAATAGCATTGATATGTTAAACAAACTTCATCTAACTCTTCAACAAACTTGTAATAGTCTTAAAACAGTATTTCTAAAAGAACCAAATGGCAGAAGGAGCTTTGAACAACAATAAATTAGTACTAAACCCTTATATAAAACTTTATATAGCTATATTCCAATAATGCTAATATGCACCTTGTGTTTATTAAAAGTTATAGTGATAATGAAAATGAAAATTCTTGTAGCTTTATAGAAAAATGTAATTAACATCACATGGCAATGAAATTAGATAGTTAATTTTAATTATCATTATATTTTTTAAAATTAGTAGTTATAATTAACTATCTTTTATAATGGTAAATTATAACTACTAGCACAAATTATAATTATTCTTGTCAATATTGAACTATAAATATTGTTACTATATTACTTATTATTATAATTATAAATATAATAAAAATCATTATGATTTATTTATAATAACTTATAATATTTATTTATAAACCTTTTTTTTTAATATTAAAGTTCCTATCTTTAAGATATGATATTTTTATTCAAATATATAGAACATAACATGCCATTAGGGATTACCTTACATTGAAGGTTACAACTAGTCACTTATACATTTTTAGTATCTAATTTAAGTAGTCTATTTATATATTACTATATAAGTTCTATACTAGATGTTATACCTGTAAACCAACTAGGAGTCTTGCTTATTTTAATCCTCTACATATGCAATTCTTCTTGTATTATAAGAACATCTTCAAAGTTACACCTATTCAAGTTCCTGATGCTGGTCAGTAAGTACTCTTAAAACTACTTTATTCTTGATAAGAAACTTACTAGAATCTTTATGTCTTACATATACTAACCTAATTTTATGCAATACACTATAGTTATCTAATACTTGCAATCACAAGGGTTACTTGTTTTAACTACTATGCTATATTATTTTTACTTTTGTAAAATTAACTAGAATCTCAGTACTTATCTTCTTGACATTTCTTTATCATCTCCTATAACCATAACTTGGAACTAGTAATCTTCTTCAGACTACCAATCCAGATAATCTGATATAATATACTTCTGTATTTTTTCCTCTGATGAATTCAGTAACCTAATTGGTTTTATGCTCCTTTACACATATTTGACATCCAGTTTAACCTTCAGTTCCTATGAAGGTGTTTTGTGAGCTTCAATCAGTCTAATGGTACTGTCAAAAATTCATGCTATCTCTTTACTCAAGAATTTTCAAGTGGGTTTCTGTTACCTCAATTCCTTAATCTTCTATGCCCAGTGATCTTATCTTTATAAACCTTTCTTTCAGTATACTAACAGTAATTATATTAGTATTTGGTTTTCATATTATTTTTTGGATCATTAAATAAATATTTTTTTACTAATATGATTTTTTATCATATTTTTAATATAAAGAACTACAAATTACTTTTAATATTTGAAAGATTGAATACTATTCAAATAGTAAACAAGAAATCTTGAATATGCTTATTAAAGTTTTTAAGAAATTAATTATTCTAATTTTGTGTATACTAGAGTGAAAAAAAAGTCTTAAAATTATACAAAAGCATAAATTATATACGCACATACCTGACTTTAGGTTATCTCCATAAATAATAAATGTTGCACTAATTATGCCGAAATCAATAACTTATCGAACCAGCCAAATATTTATTGGTTAATTTTCATAAGGTGACCCAGAAATAATGACAACAGCTGTAAAAAAGAGAAAAAATTGCCGATGACTGAATCTATAAGGTTCTAATTCATTAACTTATTGATTTTGTCTCAGTAACTTGTCAATTCGGTCATTGCCAATCTTTCCGATGATCTAAACTGTGATCTGTGAATACTTCTATTCGCATGACTTATATGCACATGACTTCTCATGTAAATCTTTTTTGGAAAGATAATTTTAACATCGTTACCCAGGATTCATGATGATAGCTGTAAGTCAAAAAATCTGAAATAGGCGATACAGAATTTTAGATCATTTTTAAATATAAAAATGAAAATGACAAATTTATGCCAAACAATGAAGTTACAACAGATATCGGTATAAAATTTGTAACGAGTTTTTTAAAGTTTCATACTTGGCAATGCTAACACCACATAGCTTACTTTGAAAACCAGCCAATAAACCGTGCTATGGATCGGTTTATAGACGGTCCTGGACCACGGTCCTCTGCTAGGACCAGTCTTTAGACCAAGACCGGACCGGGACAGACCGTAACGTATGGTGGCGCAGATCCCCAAAGGACAAATAAATTTTTAGGACCATATACAACATGCATGAAACAAAAAGATTCAAAGCAAACGTTTGCTTTGTATTGTCAAAAATTCATCCAATAAAAAAATTTTCCAAATGATTCACCATCTTGTTAATTCCAACTAAATACATTAATAATAAATAGAAAAAAAATATTACGGAGCATAATAATAATTGACAATTCCAACGAAATCATGATTAAAACGAGTTATAATTCGACGTATATAAAAGCCATACGATAATTGAATAATATAACACATACTGTATATAATATTATAGTATGGTAAATTTAGGTAACGATTATCATCACTATGCATGCACACGTTAGCACACGAAGTCACAAGGTAGGAACATCCAATCAGATGCCTAGATTTGCGAACTCCACTTAACTTGCCATCAAACCATACCCTACGTATTACATACTCCGTTCCTGGTATATCGATATTTATATCTCACTTCGTTTTGCAATTCAACAGATTATTAATCTAGTTTATATACGCTCTGGACACTAATAGATCCTGTTTACCTGGTTAAATTGTCAATTTAGTCTCTCTAGCATCTAGCCCATATATATATATGTATTACAAATTTTACACATAAGATTGAGTACACGACCTGTGAATGTATATATAACTACTTACAATAATATAAAATTATAAAAATTCGCTGTGCTATTTTATGCCTTGATTAGCACATATCTGATAACCCGAAAAAAAAAATCCTAATTTAAGAATTTGAGAACGACCTAATCACAGAATTTAAAGGAGATTTGCCCCAATAAATCAATATATCATAAACAAGCCCAGCAGTCAAACCTCCTATAACAGGTGCAACAAGTGGAATCCAAAAATAAAAGTTATATGCAGAGAAAACTTCAACACCATATCCCACAAGGAAAGTGAATAATCTTGGGCCAAAATCACGTGCTCCGTTTAAACTAAAGCCGGTTTCATATCCGAAAGAGATTGCGATCGTGGTAAGAGACAATCCGATAATTATTGGAATAAGAATTCTAGTATATGGTAAATTACGTTCATCGGTAGCAGTCAAAATGATTAAAAGTAGGAAGAATGTTCCGACGGCTTCGGATAAGAAGGCACCTCCAATACTCATAAACTCCTGCGGATAAGTAGCAAAAATACCAGCTGTGGCATTGCTTCCTGTAATATTGACAAATTAGTATGTTTATACTTACTGACCAAAAAAAAGAATTCCACTAAATCCTGATCACACATAGTTATATTCAATCAACTTAGACACTAAGAATTTACCAGCAACTATACACGTGGAAAAATTATTAGATGACCATTTCTATAGAGCGGGATCACATACCTTGGACACTAAGTTCACCACCACTAAATTGAACGATGGCAGCATGATAGTTTAAGAAGACTACC
>CAJVQA010000980.1:0-28444 GCA_910591915.1 Cetraspora pellucida | reverse complement strand
AAAGTACTCTAAACTGTATAAATAATGTAAAATTAAATTGAATTTATTAGCCAATCAGACAAACTTCTGCCTATAAGATTTATTTATGTTACTAATTACGCTTTATATGAGTGGCGCAGAGGGAAAACCGGGCATTGGGTTTTAAGTTCATTACTTATTAATTACCAGACCCAGCCCTGACCGGTGACATATAATATACGTAATTATATGCCTCTGATCAAGGGCTGAGTTTGACTTGGTGTAACTTTTTATGTAGGAGTAATAACTAAGTAATATCATGATAGTATGATAATACAGTGTAGATTTTATGATAACACATTGTTACATCTTATTAATGTTGTTAAACGACTTGCCATTTGGTTAGTAATATCATGATAGTATGATATTACAGTGTAGACTTTATGATAACACATTGTTACATCTTATTAATGTTGTTAAACGACTTGGCTGTGATATTCATTTTATAACGCTGTGTAATAAATTATGTAATAAAAATATTATATGTGACAATTAATGAATAAGGCAGCATTGCGTATAATAAGGGCTCTTGTTAATGTAATCTTACTATGTTCATAATTATTACCATCAGGATACTAGTAAATTTTTTTTTTTTTTGAAATTGTGCTTACACAAATAGAAGTTAATTACGGATCTCTTGCAGTATAGATGATCCCTTTAATTAAATATATTATTAATCAATTGATTACAAAGAAGAATCACCTATTACCTATTATAATATAAGAGATTCATAATTTCATCAAAATTCACCTATTCAATACCTATTTCACACAATAATGATGAATTAATTTACTATTCTGGTTTAATTTCACCAGCATCTTTAATTATATAGAGTTTACACATATAGAGAGTGGTTTTTTTTTCTAAATGTTTATAGTAGTTGATGTAGTTGATTTTAAAATAGATATTAAGATAATTTTTATGAGACAGAGTGACTATAAAGAGGTTTGACTGTATATATGTACTGTACATACGTACATACATGCGTACATATGTACGTATATAAATATTCAACATTTATTTATTGCTATTCTTGATCAAGACGAATGCCACAATAGCTTACTGCATGCTGAATAGAATGGTGTCACCAATGATCTTACTGTTTATGAAAATAATGGCTATTATTTGATTATTTCGAGGTTAACAATCGTAATTACCTTTCAAAGAAAATGGTACTACAGAGTCACGTGCGATTTCCAAAAAAATTTCTTATTATCAAGATCGAAAACGATAGTCTTTATTGAAGAGTTCGCCTGTAATCCAAATTCGGATAAACTTTAAAAAATATTTTATTTCGATTTTGTAATCGAAATTAGGAAAGATGAGAAGAAAGTGAACTGTACGCAATTTGACGTTTAATATAAGTTAAAGATCACAACAGTAAAAAAAAAATAAAGAAAATAAGATGTAAGCCTCAATAAGTTTCTTATATTTAATGCGTTACATGACGAGATTGTGGCATACATAAATTTAAGTGCATAAGCATGAATTTATAAATAAGATGTTTTGTTATCCGAGTCAGGAATTAAAAGCTTCTAGGTTTTATTACATTATGGTCATAAGATGGTCATGGAAAGGGTGATAACATATATAAGGAGTTTAAAACGTTGCTTATCGCAATTATGTAACCTTATGATATTAATCACACATTTGTAATTGCATATTTTAATTTGCACAGCAAGTCCAAATAGAGCAAATGAAGATGAGGTTTCGAGATTGAAAAGTCCAAATGGAGCAAATGGAGATGAGGTTTCGAGATAAAAGTCCAATTGGAGCAAATGGAGATGAGGTTTCGAGATTAAAAAAAATTAAAATTAAGTTCTGTGCATTAAAATGTTGTCAAATAGAGAGATGGCTAAAAACATTTCTCCAAAAAGAGAGGTGTTGAATGATACACGTCCTTGTCACTTTATGAGAAAATGACTTTTACAATTTGCTGACAAATCACTTCATCTGCAATTTAATTACATTCAATGCAATAATGAGTTTATAACTATTCTCAGAACATCTAATTCAGAAATTTAAAATAGCTGTCTCTGAATCGAGATCCTGATTTCACCGCTAGGTTGGTTATAAGTTAGTTTTCTGGTAAGCTCATTTAAAACTAATTAAGTAAACCAAAATTTACAAGTTGAAATAATCACCGGTAAAATAAAAGTAAAGCAAAAGAACTACACACTGTTATCTTTAATAATGATAAAATAATCCCAAAATTACAAGGTCCGAATTGAACCACGATACAGAGATTAAATCTCAGATTAAATTCTCTTCTTTTATTTATGCAATGGAAATCACTGTAAACTTGCAGCCTCCACAGAAACCTTTGAATATTTTAGATAAAAGCCCATTTTAATGTTTCTGCTATGAAAAAATATATTATTGTTTGAAATGCCAGATTTTTCTCCGCAACTAGTTGAGAACTAGTTGAGAACTAGTTAAGATGATGAGTTTGGAACTTTTTTTTTCACGATTTCACATGCCAATTACAATTTGATTTATTGATAATATAACAATGGAGACATTTTGAACCATGCAATTATGCATCGGATAAATTTTTCCGTTACGGTAGTGCCTTTTTTATTATGCCTAATCGTTACAAATTTATTTCATTACAAATTTATTGTTACATGTTTCACGAATCGTAAGATTTTATTGCCATTTTAAGTCTTAATTTCTTATTTGATGAAACTTATTATCACTACCGTTACTGTTATTGAATAACCCTACATTAAGCAAACATAATAACATTCCCATTAAGGTACACTTATTGCTATATAAATATTTATATTGATATACATATGTAATTTTCGTTATCAGTTATCGTTATCATCAATTGACGTAATATAATATGTCATACTAGTAACATCATAAGTAAATTGATATTCATAAACGGGCAAATAATATGGAGCACTTATGTATAAGTTATTATTATTCCAAATGTTATGACCTAGAATATTTTCGGCCGAAGTAATTTGAGGATTTGGGATCAACGTCAATGATGGTGATTCGATAATTTCGTTTACCGGTTCAATTGGATTTTCAACAGAATTATTATCTTTATATGCTTCCAGAAATAAACGATCTACATCTCCAGCAAGTTTATGATAAGCATCTTTAATATCTTTAGATTCATTTTTCCATGAAGTTGAAGCCATGCCGGAAATTTTAGATTGCGGTATTTTATGATTTTTCTTCCTTAATTCCTTAGAAAACATTTTACGGTAAATCATAAAAGCATTTGATGACTTGGATGGTTTTTTACCCCGTTTTCCTTTTCGTGATAAGAAATCCATCGGGTCAATAGAATAAGGGTATGGCACGTTAATTTCGAATTCATTATGAATTTCTTGATTACTCTCCATCTTTTTTAGAGCTTCAGACCTGCTAAGAAAAATTGTGTTTTTATATAACAAATTGATGTAACTATTTATATTTGGTGTTCAACGTTTTTTTTTCATGTAGTTAATATTGTAAAGAAAGTAAATTGGTAATGCAGCCTGACTTATTTTAGTTTTCATTCCTAAAGTGGTCTTACGGAAAAAGGTGCTCCGTATTCTTCACGAGGTCAGATTTTTTAAAGTAAATTATATAACATTCATGCTTGCATTAATGTAATGTTATTAAGTAATCTGTAAATGAACCAATAGTCGATTAGTAATATGTAACAAAGTGTCCCATTTTCGATCATATTCAAATAAAAAGGAAGTGTGAATAAAGAGACACTTTAATTTAATAAAGTATAAAGATATAACACGGATATCCCTTTCCTTTTGTCGGGATTGGTTTTCCCCATTACAAAACTTAACAACATCTTTATCTTGCCTTGGATAAACTTCCAAACTATAAAAATGTATAAACTCTGCTTCAATGAATGTTAGGTGAAGCAAACGATCATGATTCAAGACTGTATAACGACGATTACGGAAATTCTTATTTGTGAAACTAACGCTAAATTTATTTAACCAGACTAATTTATTTAACTAGAGACTAATTTATTTAACTAGAGACTAATTCATTTAAGTGGAGACTAATTTATTTAAGTGGAGACTAATTTATTTAGGTGGAGACTATTTTACGTTACAGTACTAACTCTTAACAAAAATTAACTGCGATTTTCAAAGTCTGTTCGTATGTACATATGTATGTACAGTACATACCTACATACTATACTACATGCTATACATACCACTGTTAAAAGATCATCTCGAAGTACCATTATGCAACACGTGTACTCTCGCAATGAATCATGTTAATAATAATATGCAATTAAACATGATCTTACGAATGCATCTTGGCAATAATTATCATTCAAAAAATGAGCTTACAAAGCACGTGATTTAGTATTAATAATATATATGATTAAAATAGAAAGTTCATCTCTAAAAAAAAACTTCTCCAATACCTAAAATAGGTCATTTTTGAAAGACATACTCACACGGATGAAACTGTAAAACCAATTAAACAAGTTCTCCCAGAGATCGATTAATTTTGTTTATTAAAAATTTATGCGACATTAATTGAAAGACGCGATAATAATCCTTTCAAATCCGATTTAGAAATCACTTAATGTTGTAGTTGATTAATTTTAATTATTAAAGGTTAGTTAACAGAAACGGAAATAAATGTATCTAATATTAACTTATTGCATTACATTACATTAAACCTCCAAGCTCACTGGCATAACTTTTTATTTTTATTCCCCATTATTAACCAAAATCGTTCATAATTACTAACTCATTACTTTTATATATGTTATGCATTAATGTCGGGTCGATACCCGTGCCTTTAATAATTAAAATCGGAGATTTAATATTATTAATTCATACAGTTTACATTGAATTTAACTAAATTTAATATATTGTGAATAATGAATGATACTTTTCGAATGGCATACCATGAGTGGGTTTTTTTTCCTGGTTATTTCGAACTTTAAACTTTCATAATCATTTGGAATTTTAAATACACTTAATTCATGTCATAAAAACCGGATTTTTTTGTAAAATTATTACCAATGTTAATTTTATTCACATTATTTAATTTTTTTGCTTCTATTTCATTATTCTTAATACTAAACAGTAGGTGGATTTTGTGAATTGAAATTAATGTACTTTTTGTTCCAATTTATATAGTCAATTAAAGTTTCGAAAACAATTTAACATTCAATTTGTCACAAATATTTATTAAATTTATAACTACCAAAAGAACTTGTCTAGTTAATACTTTAACAACGATAACTTCATTTTACCAACTTTTGGCTTTTGAAATGATATAAAAATATATGCTTATTTTAGCTTAAAAAATGCTATTTTTTTTTACAAAAAATTTTGGTTTATTAACTTTGCAAAATAACGTATTATTAATAAATAATTGATTATTATACTTGTTAGAAAAGATTTTACGATTTTTTAAAAATAGCTAAATAAATAGTATTGTATTTTTTTAAACTGGATTTTGGAAAATTTATTTAAAATTTGGTAAATATTTATTTTTTTTTTTTATCGTAAGCAATCACACTAATACTTTATTAAGTTTGTTGCTTTATATATACAGATACGACTGCATATACTATAACTAAACCTTTAAGTTCAATCTTATCTGCCCTCTATAATAAATTTATATAATCTAGTCGGAAATAACATTATCTTACAATGAAGTAATAATAAACTTATATCATTTTGTAAATATATATATATATAATAAAAAATAATATATAAATAGTACAAACCGAATAATTATGCTCAGCTAATTTTTGAATTCTTTCTAATAATCTATTGATTAACAATAACAAAAAAATTAAACTATAAAAAAATGATATAAAAAATGTCAAAATAAACAATATTATTAGTTTTACTTAAAATAAATGCATTGTTTTTTGTTGTTTTTTAGTATTAAGGTGACTTCTTTGGTCTTTTGATTTTATTAACACTTATTTGGGTAGCATGTTCACATGGAACTACTACAAAAAGAGTGTACAATTGCTTACACATGTAATTTTTTTATATTACCTATTTAAGAAGTCTGTCTGAAGGTTTCTTACCAATTGTTATATCTAACATCTCTGCTTGGATATTTTATTTTAAACCTTCTGATTCTGCATCTCTGTATCAACTTTTTGAATTATAGAAGTACCTATGTTTAGATTCTTATCTTAACTTTAAAATTAATTTATCTTTAAAATAAACCTTTTGGAGTCTTCTGTATTTTTATCTATAGTTGACTCAGTATTATTATAATTAAGATCAATATTTACAATTAAAATTCTAGTATTTCTCTTTATATTCTCATTAATGTCTTGTTTATTTTTGCAAGTCTTTCTATATTATTAATCTAATAAGTTTTATATAATATGATTTCATACTTAGATCAACTAGTAGTTAGGTTAGTAGATCTTTTTTATTTAAAAATTCTTATTTATATATATTATCTATTTAAGATTTCTTTTTTCAAATTAAAATTTTTACAAAGAATATCTATAAGTATAAAAACTTAGAAATAAGTAATTATATTAAAAGATTATATAATTATATCAAAGTCTGTAATTGATATATTATAATAGTTAATATTTATTATAACTATTATTTTTGATTTAATTTTAATATTTAGATATAATTCAGAAATATAATAGATATAAAGTTAATTTATATATAAAAAAATTTATTTAAATTAAAAAAATAAATAAAATGTATAAAAATTAATAAATAAATAAATTATATAAAAATTAAAAAAATAAATATATACAAAAACCTGGATTAATAATGATCAGATTTAACATATTAAAAAGATGATAGTATTTTTTACAGCTGTATAAACTAAGCTTAAAATAGTAAGTAATTTTTGCAAAAACATCTTATATCTCATTAAATTTAATTCTTTATCTAACTCCAAGAATCTACTCTGCTATAATATCTTCTTAATTAATCATAATCTTTTAATTTTACTATCTAAACAAACATTACTAACTTTTATTCAATATTTAAAAAATAACTTCTTCAACAAACTTTTTAAAATCTCTATCAAGAGAATTGAGTCCTATAGCTTAATGGTAAAGCTGCTAATTCTCTACAGACAAAGTTAATGATTTAAGTTAAGCTAAAGGCAAAATCTTAGGATTTAACTCTGTAATCTATAAGAAACCAAAATTGAATACAGAGCCTTATGAAAAGTCTCAAGATAAAGTACAAGAATGAATTAAGAATTCCTAAAAGAAGACCAACCCTGTAGAATAAAGGCACTATGTGTGACAGCAGTGTTACAGAAGATTTGGCTACAATAATATTATACATATAAGTTCCAAAAAAATGAAGCAACATTAACATCTTTGTATTCAACTTATAGAGTACTTAATTGAAAGAATAATACTATATAACTAAACTTGAGTAATAAGCAATATAGTGCATGCAGAAATGATTTGTAGCAAAGAATTAGTCTAACCAAAATTGGAACATCTTAAGCAGATACCTCTAAAAGTAATATGAAAAGTATTTTCTAAGCAGTTGTACATTACAACTTAGATAATAAGCATTATACTTATGCATAATAAGTCAAGATTCTAGACCTTCTTGCAACACCAAGCTGGTAGTATATTAGTACATAGTTAGCAGTACACCTACCGAAAAGTCTGCAGAAAGCATATGCGATCAAGTAACAAACTAAACCAACTATAGAAGTATATCTGAAAAGAGTACATAGTAAACTGCAGATTGATAATTCAGATCTTGATAAATCTAGCTATGTCACCAGATTACTAGAAAGTAAATTAGGCTATGTAAACCAAACTAATAGTAAGAAGAACAAGAAACTGTCAAAGTCAACCAATTTGAAAGAAAGATAAGTTACTGCAAATAGTAGACAGAGAGGCTGCCAGGTAAGAAAAGTAGAAGAAATTAGAGATATAACAAGGTGATCTACAGCCTTTTTGGTAGTTTAGTAACAATAATTGAAATACATATATAAGAAAATATAGGTATAATGTCATGTTGAGTGTCTAGAAACAAAAATAAATTTTAGTAGTACAAATGTAATATAACTATATATAATAGTAGGGTGCAGCAACCTAGTGAAGTGGATAGGTTGTTAACTCTCAAGTGGCAGGTCTAAGATTCAATTCCTATGGATGACGAATTTTGGAAATTATACCTATGTTATGATAACTGTCTCTTGCCGATCGATTGGGTTTTGGACATCTGTAATCTTAGGTATACCAAGTTGGGTCCCATCTGATATTAGAAGCTTAAGGCATCTATGTGAAGTGTAATATTATATAGTACATGTACATAGAGGAATATAAAACCAGTGTTATATAAGGCTTCAAGCAAACCCATGATAAGACCACCAGGTGTAAAAGGCTAAAAAACTAAAAAGATGAAAACTCATTTGAAAAATTCTGAGTAAAGAGATAGCACAAACTTTCAATGGTGCCATTGGACTGATGGAAGCCCATGAAACACCTTTATAGAAACTGCTGGATAAACCAGATGACAAAGATGTGTAGAGGAGCATATGACCAACCAGGCTACTGAAATTGCTGGAAGAAAAGGATACATAAGTATACCATACCAGGCCATCTGGATTGGAAGTCTGGAGAGTCAGTTAGTTCTGAGTTGTGGTTAGTAGGGGATGATGAAGAAGAAGTTGAAAAGATGGTACCAGGATTTGAGTGAACTTTACAAGAGTAATAGCAGTTTAAGGGATAACTCTGACTGCAAGTGTTGGTCTTAGTCATAGCATCAAACCAGATTAGTAGTAAAAGAAAATATAGCTTGCTCTGGTAAGTTTACCTTAAGAATAAAAATAGTCTAAGGATTATAGTCCTATGGTTAATAATAAATAGATCTGAGTCTATAACCTGGTGAAATTAATATTAGAGTTAGATTAGAGGGTTTAAATAGAACACCTAAGCAGGAGTGTTAGGTATAGCAACTGGTGAGGAACCCTTGGGTGGACTCCTTAAATAGGTAATATAGAAAAGTTACATGTGTAGCCAGCTGTATACTCATCTAATAGTTTATTATAGATATGTCTATATAAACATGTATCTGCTATAAGTATTAATAAAAAGCTCAGACCAAAGAGGTCACCTTAATACTGAAAAAAAAAACCTATATATAATAGTAATACAAAAACTAAATAAAGTATAAATTATGATTTGGCATTATAAAAAAAAATAAATAAATAAAAAAATATCTATCAATAGTATACTTATTAAAACACATATTTATAAAAATTTAAATCATAAACTTCTATCTAATTGCATATACCTTCCAAATTTATATTATTATTTATATAATAATTTTTTATTAAATCACATTCTCAATACTTAACTCTTTATATTCTCTTTAATATTAATTTTTTTAATATAAATAATAATAATAATTTAAATTTTATTTCTTTTAATTCATATAACTCTATTTCTATAACTACTAATAATATTTTTTTTTACAAATATCTCTTATCTATTATTTTGATTTTTATAAAAATTAGTTTTCTAAACATTAATAATTTACTTTAATATTTAAAAAAATCTCACTTATTAACATTATCAACTAATATAATTTTGATATCTTTGAATTATTTAAAACATATTTTATTTTTTTAAAAAAAAAATATATATATTAACAAAGACCTTCAAAACTACAACAGCTTTTGAATTTCTTATAAAAATCTATATTAAGCAGATGTTAAAATTTTTATATATAACAAAATTTTTAAATATATAACTAGAATATACTATTACATATAATAATCATATAATTGGTTTTAACTTATGCTTTAAATATAATTCTATTTGTATTCTTCAAATTTATCTTTTAACAATAAAAAAAAATAACTATATTCTGAAATCCAAGAACAAATTATTTAACTTTACAATAACTTCAACTATTAATCAATAATATTTAATAATTTTAATAATATTTCTAATTCATGTTTGAAAAGAAATCTTTTTTAAAACACCTCTATTTCAGAACCTTAAATTTTTAAATATCTAATTAGTTATTAATTCAAAAATATATATCAACTTTTTTTTACTTTAACTTACAACTTTATTATTATTTACTCAATCTTAAACAGTAGAATTAATCAAATATAAACAAATCTAAGCATATTTCAAATTAATTATATTAATATTTGTAAGAATATTTTATCTGAATCTAATCATAAAATTATTACTCTTAATATTTATAACTATTAACAACCCAAAATCTACTAAACAATATATAAGAAAAAGCTTTCTTTAAAAAAATTATTTTAAGGAAATCTTGACAATTATTTAAATTAAACATCTTAAAGCTTTTAACAACTTCAAATTAAATTTCAAATATTATTAATTAAAATAAACTTAATCTGTTTAAAACAAAATACTTAAAGTACTTTTTAAAACTATTATTAAAAATACTTATAAAAAAATCAAAACAACTTATAAAATCAAATATAACAAAACACTTAAACATTATTTACTCTATTATAAATACAAACAAATACAATCTTTAAATTTTTATAATTTTAACAAATATAATATTAAATATTCTAATAATCTTATTACTCAATCTCAAACTTTTAATAATTTTTAAACTATAATTAAATAAAAATTTATCAAATTAAATTAGTACTTAATATTTATTACTAACAACAAACTTAAAAAGAAATTCAACAAAAAATTAAAGATTATAATCAACTATTTTATTTATAACCAAAAAAATTCTTTAAAAATATTTTTGAAAAATACAATAGTATTCATATTAATAGATTACTAAACTATAACTCCTTACTAATAAAAAAAAATTAAATTAAACAAGCTATTTATACTTATTTTTCTAAATACTTTAATAAAAAATCTTTTTAACAAATTTAGACTAGTTCTAAATATTATGAACTTTATTAATCTTGTTCTAAACTTGAATCACATTATTAGAATTTATTTACTAATATTTCTGATAATGAATAACAAAACACTATTCAAAATCTTATTTTCTAAAACTGCTAAATCTCTTTAAAATTAACTATGAATACATTAAATATATTGATTTTTTCTGATCAAATCTTTTTCAAACTATTTATTAATAAATACTTGTAACTTTAAAAAATTTTATTAGATTAGAAAATATCTAATATCTTTCTTATTTCAAAAAAATTTTATAGAGCTTTATACTTAATCAAGTTCATTCTATCTTAATTATAAAACTTATAAAAATATGTTTTACAAAAATTTTTATACAAAGACTCAATAATATTATTAATTTTAACAGTTTATTTTCTAATCTTAACTTTACAACTACCAAAAATTCATTAACATATATTTTTATTCAAATTTTTAATAATGTTATTAAATATTACAAACATTTTAATAAAAAACATGAATAATATTTCAAAACATATTCAAATTTTTAATAAAATTAACATATTCTAACTACAAGATACTTGTAAAAAAATTGAAATTTCTTTAAAAGAAATTTAACTTATTATTAAACTTTATACAAATCATCAAGTAAAAATTATTACTATATATAGTTTTACATTATCTGTTTATATTAAATCAAAAATTAAATAAGATGAAACTTATTTATCTTTATTTTAAAAAATTTACTATAATTCTATTCTTACATTTATTTATAATAAGTATAACAACTATTTACTCAAAATTACTTCTTTTTTATCTCTTAATATTATTTCAAATATCTTATTATCTTCTATAATAATACCTCTTATAGCCTTTATAAATGACACTATTTGACATAATAAAAGTTCTGAATCTCTTTAATTTATTTTTAATAACACTCAACAACTTTACAATTTAAATAATATTAAAATTAATTCAAACAATTTAACAGTTTACATATTTCTAAAAATATAAACAAACTAAACTTTACTATACCAACTTTTTATTATAATAATTAAATAATATCTTTATACAAACCTTATAAAACTATATGATATTTTAATATTTATTTTAATAATAATAGTTCAACTAAGCTAATATTTGAAATGCTATAAAATAAAATTAAATTGCTTCCTTGCTTTAATCAAATTTAAAAAACTCATATCTAAACAAATTTTACTCTTTTTAATATAATATTACAACTATCTTTAAAATATTTTTTACAAATCTTATTAATTTCAAAAATATAATAACAAAAACTTTTATGTTTACTTTTTATTATAACAATAATAATACTTCATTTTACTAAAAACATATCTAATATTCTTCTTACTAACTCATTATTATTTAAACTTTCAACTTTTCAACATCTAATTTAAAAAATAGTAATATTTATAATTGAATATATTTTTTATAATATTTCTTTTTTCAAACATATTGGTGTGGCCAGAATTAAAAATTAGCTAACTAAAATATAACAACCTTTCTTTTTTTTAAATAATTTTTCAAATTTTTACTAAAACAAAAAATTTTTCATTTATCTTTTAACTTTAATTTTTAAATAATTTTAACATTTATCTTTTATTTAACAACTTATTAAATTTACTATTAGTTAATATTTCTATATTTACAAAAATAATATATAATATTATTCTATCTAATATTTCTTATTCTTTAATTAATAATCTTTGAAATAACAAAATACTCTTCATTAAACAGCTTACAACAGTTAATAATTTATATATTCTATTATAAAACAATATATATATTGTGTATCAGATATATTCTTATATTGAATCTAATTTGACACATATCAGATACTAATTTTTATATAACATATTTTATCTTTTAATTAATCATTTGATATAAATCAGTTGTAATTTAATATAAGATTTTTAAAATCTAATTTATAATAAAAAAAAAGTAAACTTTAATGTAAATGTAATAATATTATTATATATAAGAGTATAAAATAAAACTCTTTATTTTAATTATATTTTCTTTTTCTTGAAGCTTAGTTTATTGTCTTTGTAAATATTTGTTTTATATCTTTTATTAGCTTTATATTTCTTATTAGTTTTCATATTTAACAGTGACTTTTATATTTAATATTGGCTTTTATATTTGATATTGGCTTTATATTACATTAAGTATTGATGTTTTCTACTAATTTTTTGCTAACTTAATTATTGATGCTACTTTATTTAATATATTTTAGTTTGTAACACTTTGTCATAACTAATTTTTTTTTTAGTCTTAAAATAAGTTTGATTTTATTTTTATTTTCCTTAAGACTTGGTTTTATTTTTGGTGCTGTTTTATAATTTTAGTTTGTTTTTATCTTTTTTAAGCATTTGCTTTTTTTTGATATATCTTATTTATAATTTTGGTCTTTTTTAATGTGACTTTGTTTTTTGGCATTGTATAATAATTCTAGCCTTGTTCTTTTCTTTTTTAAACATTTATTTTTTTCTTTAATACATCTAATTTTACTTATAACTTTAATTTTTTTTTAATATTAAACATTATTTTGTGGCATGGCTTTATAACTTTGGTCTGTTTTTGTTTTTTTTAAATATTTGTTTTTTTTTTATTTTTTGGCATGCCTAATTTTTTTTAGAGTTGCATTATAATTTTACTTTTTGTTCTTGCTTCTCTTAAATATTGGCTTTTTTTAGTATATCTAATTTTACTTTATAACTTTGATTTTGTTCTTACCTTCTTTAACATTAACTTTGTTTTTTAGTACTGTATTATAACTTAAGCTTTGTTTTTGTCTTCTTTAAATATTAGTTTTTTCTTTGTACTTCTAATTTTACTATATAACTTTGATCTTGTTTTTATCTTTTTAAGTATTAGCTTTGTTCTTTAGTATTGCAACTTTAATCTTGTTCTTAAAATATATTATATATTTATTAGTAAAAATACTCTTAACCAAATTGTAAAAAAATTGATTCCTTACACTAACTTTTTCTAAAAGTCTGACCTACAAAAACTATATAGTTATTATATTTAAATATAACAAAACTCTACTTTGAAGTAACTAGAGAGACTATTTACTGCATATTTGGTTGTAACTAAAAAGAGCTAAAAAAGACTCAAACTTTTGTAAGTGAAGTCCCTTGATAAAATACAAGTACTACCAAGCAAAGAAGTAGTAGATAAGCTCTAAAGCTTTGTCAAGTGCTATAAGGGCTTAGGCTTAAATAGTTACTTATTTTAATATAACATTCTATATAACATAACTCTTACAACTTCTTCTCAAGTTGGTTTTTCTTTTTGTTCTCACTATTGGATTTTTCTCTTGAAATTTTTACCAAAAAGTAGGAAATCTGGCATACCTTCTTCAAAGAATCAACACTGTTTAGCTTTCCAATTTAGTAATGTTAGTTATGAGAAAATCATGAGACAAGTATCTGACCTATAATGGATGACATATGTTAAACTTAAGAGAAAAATAAAAACTTCGACTATTTTCTTCACATGACAAATAGAATATATTATAATACAAAGATAAAGTAAATGTAGAGTATTCTTTATTTAGTATTATATAGAATTTTTTAAAGCCAAGCACAGGCAAAAATAATGCCTTCATGTTTCTTTTTATTCTTTTTCTTTATCTTTTTTTTTTATTTTATTTTATTTTTTTTTGGTTTATGTTTAGATTTTGTAGTTAGTTCTCTTCTTTTTTTTTACTTTCTTTTTAGTTTTTTCTTTCTTATATCCTGTTGTTTTTTAGACAAGGATTATAGATCATCTTGCTTGATAATTAAAAGAAAAGAAAAAATGAATCGAAGATGAAGCCAGGAAGACAATTTTGAGACTTGTTGTGAAAAGAGAAGATACTTTCATTATGGACTTTAAGTAGTCAGACAAGCAACTTACTTCTGTTTAAAGTAATATAGCAGATTGCACTTAGGTGCCATTAGGGTGACCAAGTAATACTAGACTTAGTTGTTAGGTACACCTATGTAATTGTAATAGTAATTCATAAAACTAATAAAATACTAGTATAACTGCCTAAGGGGAAAAAAAAAAAAATTTGTAAAAAAATATTTAACTAATCTCACAATATTAAAACAATAAAGGTCTTAATAGGAGTATGATAACCTAGTAAAGTGGTCAGGTTGTCAACTTTTCAAGTGGTAGGTTGGGTGTTTAAATTCTATTAATAATAAAAATTTAAATAATCACTTATATAATATTCATATTATGGCAACTATTATTAACAATTAGGTTAGAATATCTGTAATAGCAATCACATCAGTATGACTGACAGGTTATAAGAAATCTGTGCAATATTGAAGTTATATAAAGAAATGCAAACTGACAAATAGGTGATGTAAGCATTAAATAAGTCCTTGTAGCCATGTAAATTTATTAAAATTGTATAACAAGAAGTTTATTTGAGAAGATCTAAATAGAAAGGTAGTTAGATCTTTGATAGCATTACTGTTAATACTAGTCTAGAGAAACAGATATACAAGTTTTAGTAATCAAACAGACAAGAACCTTTATGTTAGGAGTTTCAGAAGTACTACCAACCAGACTGCCAGATTGAATCTGAGAAAAAAGATATTGGCCAGACCTAATATATTGATGAACTGATCATAGTCCTATATAAGCTATCTGAATTGAAAGTCTAATGAAATTTATACTAAAGTACTGAGATTATGCTGTTAAGTAAATGCTAGGGTCTGAGTAAACTCTACAAGGGCATAGCAGTTTAATGATTAAGCCTTGACTACAAATGTTAGTTCTGCTATAGTAATATCTAGATCAGCTGTAAAAATAGATACAGAAGGCTCTGAAAGGTTTACCTTAAGATAAATTAGTCCTAAAGTTAAGACAATGATCTGGACATCTAAGTATGACCTAGTGAGTTAACACAGATTACAGATTCAAAGAGTTTAAAGTAAAACATCTAAGTAGAGATGTTAGATATAACAATTAGTAAAGAACCTTTAGGTGAACTTCTTAAATAGGTAATATAGAAAAGTTATATATATAGCTAATTGTACTCTTTTTTGTAGTAGTTTATTGAATTATATTACCAATAAGTTATTAATAAAAGTTAAAAGATCAAAGAGATCACCTTAATACTAAAAAAAAAAAAAAATAAGTAAAAGGCTTTAATAAACAATAAGTTTTTAAATAAGATAAAGACTATTTTATTAAATTCAAAAAATATTTTATTTTATAATAAAACCTTATAATCTTGAACTAAAAACAAATTTATACTTAAAGAAATTGTATCTAAAAATTACAAAGTACTTGTAAAAGTTATAAATAATTTTGTATTAATAGTTAAAAAATTTTATAATCTTTTATATCAAACCTATAATGAATTAACACAATATAGTAATTAGAGATAACTATAGATCTCAATTTATGAAAAATAGAAATATATTAAACAATTAATTATAGAAAAATTCATGAACAATTGTACAATATATGCAATAAGAAAGTCAGTATTTTACCCTTTGGCAAAGAAACTAATAATTGTTAAAAATTTTATATCCAAAATATAGGTAATATAAATTTTTAGTTGGTTTAAAAAATTAATTAATTTATGCTTTAATTATTGTTTATTATATAGATGAATCTTTTTAATTATCTTATATTGGGAAGTAATAATCTAGTAAAGTGAACAGGTTGTCAACTCCCAAGTGGCAGATCTAGTATTCAAATCTTCTAATGATAAAATTTGAAAATTATATCTGTATTATAGTAACTGTGACTTGTCAATCGGTTAAGCAAAAGAGATGATCTGTAATCTTAAAGACACCATATTAAATAGAAGCTTAGGGCATTAATGTAAAGTGTAATATTACATATACATAAAGAAATATTAATAACCAGTATTGCATAAGACTCTGGTGCAAACTCATAATAAGACCATTAGGTGCATAATACTAAAAAACTGAAGTATAGAAATCCATTTAAAAATCTTAAGTAAAGAAATAGCATAAACTTTTGATAGTATTACTAGACTATTAAAAGGCTTCCAAAAAGGATTACTAAGATAAATCAGATGATAACATGTATAGAGAAACATATACCAACCAGGCCATCAGAAACTGCTAAAGGAAAAGGATCTTAAAATATTATATCAGTCCATCTGGATTAGTAGTTTATAAAATCTTGTATAGAGCTCCAATCCGAATCAATTTGTCATCTATTTATCCGATAAGCTGTATCCAGATATCTGTTTTTTTAATTCAGTTATCCGAACAGATTAACCGAATCATATGATTCTGATCGATAATTGTGAAATAAATAATTTTTTGACAAGATATTTTTTTTTGTCAATTTTCGTCCAGACTCAACTTCAACATTTCAAAATATAGTCAAGCAAGTGCTAACTTCAAGTACGACAGTGTTACAGTTTACTCTATGCTTTAATAAGCCGTCTGAACTCAAGTGGTTGATAATAAGTAGATATTATATTAGGTAACTTGAATTGGTGCTTGAATTATTGTTTAAAGGAATTAAAAAATTAGTATTCTATATTGTATTAAACTAGTACATTACATATCAGTTCTAGCGAGAACTTGCTTGATGCTTATTTGTGATCTTACGAATTTATTACCATGACAAGGTTATTTTAACCAGTCCTGCAGGCTGTAACCCTAGTGTTGCTCAGAAAAATGAACTAGACTAATTTGCTAGCTTAAATGTAATTTCAGATACAGGTTTCTGGATAAATTATGATTTTTTTTTTTAGTAGAAACATCAATACTTCGTTTTTCATCATCATGATTATGTGAAAAAGGTATCTAACAACTATAATTTGATAATAAATTTTTAGCAATTTATTAGATGACTTGTACAATCAACATATATTGTCAATGCTTTATTCCTTTGTGTTAATGATTTAAAAAAACGTTTATGATTCTTACTTATTTAATTAAAATTATTTTAGATTTCAAATACTTAAGGATCTTTATCATATTCATTCACATGGAATATTTCGTCGTAATATGAAACCTGAGAATATTTTGATTTCAACTAAAAAGAAGATAACTTGTAATTGTACAAATAAATCAGATTCAATCTGTAATTCTAAACATTGTCAAAATTCACCATGGATAGAGCATATTAAGGCCATTTAAGATATACATAAAAGTGATAATTCTGATAATTATATAATAAAAGTAAGTGATTTTAGGTTGGCGAGAAATATAGTCTAAGCTACCTTATACTGAATATGTAAGCACGAGATGGTAGGTTTCTTTAATACAAATAATTGGCAGTTCAAGTTTTGCCTTTTCACTTTCAACTATCATTTGTATTAGAATTCACTTGATCGAACTTGAAATTATATATACGTTGTGTTGTTATCTATTCAGTTGTAACAACGCATGTTTATTGTATATAGAAAATATTCTAAAGAACAAATTTAATAATAATTAGAATTAGAATAATTCTTACAAGAATAATAATAATTCCTATAAAAACAAGAATAATTCTTATGATAATTATCATGATTACAAATAATATAATAATAAACATCAATTCCTTTTAAATAAAAAATTTATATATTAGCTATATATAAATATGAAGTATAAATAAGATCGCATTAAGTTAATTTCTTGGTTCTCAACATTACAGCTATTATCATAATTTCTGGGACACCTGCTCATTGCCTGAAATCTTTTTGGTCTTTCAGTAAATTGCTTAACTCTTCAAAAACTACATCACTGTCTTCAGACCTCCAGTCCGGAAGCAGTGATGTAATTTCTGAAAAGTTAGATAATTTACTGAATGACCAAAAGGATTTCGGGTGTCCCAGAAATAGGGTTGTTAACTTACATATAAATTTATCATAATTTACCAATTTTAAGTTTACTGTAACTGACATAAATTACTTGTAAGTTATGTGAGTTGATTGACAAATATTGTACATCATATTATTATTTGTATCAAATTAACTTAATGAAACTCTTTCAAACTTCGATCAAGTTAATTTTAATGCTGATAAAAATTGTCAAATGATTCGGCTAGCTTTAAAGCTATATTGTAACTTACAAACGGGCTGGGTAAGTTACAGTAAATTACAGTGTAATTTACGTGTAAAGTAAGTTGCCAGGTATGCTTTAACAACCCTACCCAGAAATTATGATAATAGCAGTAAAATTTTTAAAATAGCTCTGGCCACCTGGTGTTAAGACCGGGCCAGGTTATGAAAACAAAAAATTAACTTAACATAGCCTAAGCAAGAAATGAGCATGTGAATGAAAATCTGGAAATGAATTTAGTTTTCACAATGGTGAACTTAGCTCCTGATGAATTATGATATTATGTATTGGCATTAATAGTGTGATCGGTGCTCTGGTAATTTTGGTAATATAATAACATAGATTAGACATTCATATTATCACAATTCTTCAGGTGTTAAACTCGTCATAGTGAAAACTTAGAATTCACTTCCAGGTTTTCGCTTTCACACACTAAAATATAAATATTTACACGAACCATATTTGCCATTTGAATTACTATCTTCAGCAGAAAATAAGATGCCTTTCGCAATGTCTGTATCATTTTATAAGTAAATTAGTAAAATGCTCCACAATATAACATTTAACAAAATCTTGGGATCAGAAATAAAATACTACTCAATTTTTTTTTTTTTACGTACTAACAACTCGAATGGTTCAACTAATATCCACCTACAAAAGAGATGAAATGCATTGAGTCTGATTTTGTAATCTACTAAAACATATATCTATAATTTCAAATAAAAACCCTACTTAAAATTTGCAAATAACAAATTTCGAGTCTCAGATTTCTAGTTGAAGTGAGAAAATTTCGTTAAAAAAAAGCCCAGTTCATCACAGTACTTATATAGTAATGAATATCTATTTGGCACTCTTGATACAGATGCCAAAATTAACCAATTAAATACAACATAATCGATCGGTCTATCTGTTTACGCTAATGAAAGTTAATTTTTTTACTTGAATTCATGATGTTAGTATTAGTAATAAATAAATAAATAAAAGAATAATTTAAAAGAATAGAGTAATACTTAATAATTTTCACTTTATTATGGAATTGTATTGAACAAATAAGACTTGGTAAGTTAATTAAACATTTATACCTAGAATTTGTGCCAATCGCCACAGTATGTCCATGAAAACCGATGTCAATATCATCTGTTACAATATTTTCGGAAATCCTTCAATAAATTTAAAGAACGATGTTGCCAAAGTTGATTCCTATATTTTATTATTTAAGAGAAGTTAATATTCGAATCTCTAATTTTCAAAATGGAACTAAAATTTACAGTTCAATTTCAACTAATATGCCTCCTTAGAACTTTAATTTCCAAATTTTTAATTTGAATTTCTTCACAAGATGGCCATCCATCGATGATCTATTATCTGGTATTATATTCTTACCTCTACTTTAATCATTGTAGTAAACTAAACATTCCGCTGAGTTCATCCTATTATTAGACAATGAGAAACTCATATTTACTTACTACTTTGGCCACTTATCCAATGCATCAATTAAAAATTGGAGTGCATAATACCAGTGATTGAAAGTAAATATACTATTATATTCAAAATCATCTATACTATTTTGTCGAGTCTCTATTCTTCTTTTTACTGTACCTATAGAGTATAACTTCTATAAGAGAATATAAATATATATTAGTAAAGGGTTTTTGAATGATAATTCAGTTTGCTTATAACACTTACATGCATATTTAGGAAAAATAATATGTTTGCAAGTAATTTTTTCTTGAAATATAGTGTAATAAATAAATCTAAAGACCTTTAAGCAATGAAAAATTATTTTGAGTTTTTAATTTCGAATTCAATATAAGAATATATATTACAATTACTAGCACTAAAACAATGCACCATCTAAATAATTAGTACTTCTAGATATACCATATTTAAAAAATTATAACTTTAATAGAGAACAATATATATGTATTATACTTGTCTGTAAATCTTTTCACAATTAAATTTATATATATTTATATTATAAATATTTAAAATCCAGGAAGAAATTAATTATAATAGTTTTGTAAGGGTATTTAATAAGATAAACATACAGTACATACATACAAAAATCTATATTGATAAAATCTAAATTTATATTGAATCTTGTGAAACAGTAATATACTAATATATCGATATACTGTATTTTTTAAGATGGGTAAATCCTATCAAAGTATTTTTCATTTTTTTTTAAAAACATTAATCTTTTAAATAACATAGGACTTATACAAGTTCTCTTTGCAGTTATTAAATTTCTAGCATCCGAGAAAAGCCTTTCACTAGCTGTTGAAGACGCAAAAACAGCTAAATATTGTTTCGCTAGTCTACTCATAACTGGAAACTTATTACGATGCTCATGCCACCACACGAAAGGATCACACTCTATATCAATTTCTTCAAGCTTTAAATAGTCAGAAATCTCCTCAACCATAACTGGTGTATGCTTTTTAAAACTGAAAAGAATGCTACTTTTAGCATTTCTTTTTGCAAGAGTTGATTTAACCTTCGTTCTAATATTTTTTTTTTCTTTATCTATATTATTTTTCATTTTATTATACTCCTTACGAAGTAAATTTTCAGCAGCAAATCATTCATCAAATGAGACAAAGCATAGATTTTTGCATCTGAGATCCAAAAGACTAGGTAAAAGTGAGCTTGGTGATGTTAAATTAGACCAATAATGGTTCATTGCATTATGCAAATTATTTTTAATTTCATCAATATCTATACTAATTGGTGTATAAGCCTCTTCATCCTCTTCTTCGTCACTTGTATCTTTGTCAAACAAGTCTTGAAAGTTATTACTATTATAATCATTAATGTTTGTTATATTATTATTATTAGAGATTGATGACTGACAATTTTTTTTAAGCTCACTTAAAATAGGAACCATTATCGAATAGGTGCAATAATTACTTCCACCTAAGTAATTCATGGCTTCGGCGAATGGTTTGAGAATCTCTACTAGACTATTTATTGTATCCCACTCATCATCAAGAAGTATTATTTTTTTTAAATATTTAAGATCTTTCTTGGTATCAGGATCAGACTTGGTTAAAAGTAAGTTTACAAGAAGGTTAATATGATTTTTTAATTTAAGAAGCCGATTTCAGGCAAGGTAAGAAGAATTCCAATGCATTGGGCAATCGGCTATTGTATGCAAGTATTCAGAAATTTTTGAAATATCCTAATAAATTAGAATATAATGTTATGTATTAAAAAATTATTATTATTTTGATAATAACGACACTTATAAATAAGTGAATAAATATTATGCCTTATCTCGAAATTATTATTATTATCATTTTTATTTTCACTTTCATTTTCATTCTCATTTACATTTTGAACTTCAGGAAATTTCCTTTGGACTTCTTCAAGTCTTTCGCTCTGCTTACACCGCATAAAAAAATCAATTAATCGCTTAATTCTTTTAACCAATATTTTGCTGAAATTAGTCCTCTTGCGATTACGAGTTGTAATGTATGTAATGTACAATTTAACCAATTGACTTTTTCCATATTTAATATAGCACTTTTCACATTATGACTATTATCTATGGTAATAATAAATGTCTTATCCTGAATTTTCCATTCATCCATGATATTTTCTAATATTTCACTTATATGATCAACTGTATGGGGATATTGGACATATTTTATTGTAAGGACGAATTCACACTGTTTATAATCATTATTAATAAAAGAGCATGTGACACTGAGATAACCTCTACGGCTACGAGCCATCCATAAATCTATACATAATGATACTGAAATTGCTTCATTAATTAATTTTTTTTTGAGGATTGGCAAACTATATTTATAGACAGTATAAATTAAATTTTTAACTGTTTCCTCACAAGGCATAATAAAAGCAGGATCTAAATCATTGATGAACTTGTGAAATGCCTTGTTGCTTACAACATTAATGGCCTGTGAATCCTTTATAATCCATGTTGTAAGTGACTATCTTAATTGGGTTTGCCAGGCCTCAAAATGTTTTTTAATATTTGATAGAACTTGCTTATTATTCTATTAATATTAATTAAAAAATATATATATTAAGTATATATTAACTAATTAGTAAGTAATATTGTAAAAATATATTAAATATTAACTAATATAGTAATACGTATATTTAATTACAAACTTTAATTTTTCTATGTTTGGTTATTTCATGCATATTTCGGAGATGCACGATTGCATTTCCTGTTGATCCGCTAGTATAGACGTATGATGTATCACAATTAGTATTATCATCATTTTTCTCTTGGCAAATAATTACTGGGATCTCTTCTCCATCTATGTCTCTAATTTTAGTTTCTTTGAAGTGCTGCCAGATTCAACTACTCTTGGTGCATTTTTTACCTCCACTTAACACTTTTTTTTTTTGTTTGGAGATTTAATTGAATTAGAATTATTGGAATGTTTTTCTGATATTTTGAAAAAAATAATACTGAAGACAAAAAAGAAAATATCCAGAACTGACAAATAGTATATACATATATATTTTTTTTGACAATTACGATTTAAAATTTATTATGAGTTTTTTTATTTTTTAAACCTCTCCAAGGGATGCTGAACAGCATACTTTTTATTATAATATTGTATAATTTTTAATTAGGCTAAAGAGTCGCAAAATATTTAATATGACTAACAGTACTTTATTAAGTTCATAGTCTTAAAAATATTACATGATATATTATTATTATTTTTCTGTTTATTAATCATAAATCAGGCACATATATTAACTTCGATTATTTATTGAATGAAATTCTTGACTAGGTGCTTTTACTTTAAATGAAATTATATTAAATTGATCAAACCTTGATTTTTAAGTTTCCGAAGCCTTTTAATGGTAGATAATGACCCATATTTTAAATAGGCAGGTACATACGTATGTTGTAAAATTGTTAGCTGTGTTGGAAATCCTGCAGAGTTAGTATATAATGCCCACTATGCTATAATACTAACTAGATAACTATAAGTATAATACTATAACTATAGTGTTTAACCCTAATATTGGTGAGGCTATGATTGAGGCATGGGAAGAGTTAGTCTGAGTAACCAGTGTTAAGATATTGATAGCGATAGTGTTAACTTTAAGATAAGTATTCTTTAATTTTGTAGTATAGCCGATTTAGTACTCTACTTGTTTTTTTTGTTAGGGTTATTATGACTGAGTTTGGTTCACGATGTTACGTGATCACAGGGTACAATCCAAGCAATTATGTGGGTATCAATTTTTAACTTTAAGAGTTAATAACAGATTTAATCAGTTTCGTAATTAGTATATAAGGGGCCTGATTACTAACTGATACTCTTTTTCTTTCTTATTGGATGCAAAAATAGAGTATAGGGGGATCACGGGAACAAGATTTTTGCAATAAGCAATTTTTACAACTTACGGGGAACATATTCAATAACTATTTAAACACTTTGACTTTAATTTCGAAGGTTTAGAACACCAGAAGTTATGTTTATCAAATCGAACTCCATTGAGTTGTTCTTTTATTATGAGAAATCTTCACAATATATATATTTTCTTTATATACATAGTGTAATACTAATTATACTTGCTATACTAATTATAATATCTATTACTAATTTTTTTAAGATATGGGTAATTTTCATGATCAACATAATATCTATTCTAAGGATTTCGATGATCCCTCTAATACTATGTATGCATTCTGTGAATTCTTAGAATCACACTACATTGGGATCCACAGTACTTTCAGGACAATTTACATGGTTACAACGTACATACAATACGTATACAGTCTAAATATGCAGAGATTGAACATTAAAAATAACAGGAATAATCATTAAGTCTAGTTTAGGTATGTATGTACATACATAATATGTATCTGGGTCTAAATCAGACTAAAACGACATATAATAAACAATGGCCATTACTGCATTAAACTGTTAAATCATCTTTAACAATAAACATATATATCAAAACCCCCCTGCAATTGTTCTGCAGTTTATCCCTCATGAAATACACTTATTAAATTAACTGTTAGATCAACTATTAGATCTTAACCATTAGATCTTAACCATTATATTATGTAATACCTTTTACATTAACTGTTAGATCTTAACCATTAGATCTTAACCGTTATATTATAAAATACCTTTTACATTAACTGTTAGATCTTAACCATTAGATCTTAACCATTATATTATATAATATCTTTTACATCAACTGTTAGATCTTAACTGTTAGATCTTAACTGTTATATTATATAATACTTTTTATATCAACTGTTAACTGTTAGATCTTAATCGTTATATTATAATACCTTTTATATTAACCATTAGATTAGCCGTTAATCAAATGTTAACGTTAAATTAATATGCACTCCTTGCATTAATCCAAATAATTTATCAGATATCTGGATATCCATCCATTTATCCATTTTATCTATTTATCCATTTGATATCTGGATATCTATGGATAAATGGATAAATGGATACTGGATTGAAGCTCTAATCTTGTAAGTTTAGAAGTAAAGTATAAAAGTTAGAAAAGAAAAGTATCTGAGTTCTAATAAACTTTACAAGAATATAGTAATTTAATAATTAACTCTAATTGCAAGTAATAGTTTAGCCTAGAGTGTTTCTGAGTTAGCTAAAAGTATAAAATACAAAAGGCTTTAGTGAGCTTAGTATAAAGTTAAACATGACTTAGTAATCATAGTATATTTGCAGATTAACATTGCAGTTGATAGAATAAAGTGGATATAGGAACTAGAGTATTTAAATAAAGAACCTATAAGCAGGTTTTAAGTATAGCAACTAGTATAAAACCTTTAGATAAACTACTTAAAATAGACAATAACTAAAGTTGTACAAATGACTAATTGTACACTCTTTCTATAATTGCCTTTGTAGCTATTGTATACAACAGTTATATGCTGACTGATTATCAATAAACTTCTGAGTCACAATTACTCACCTTAATATTAAAAAAAAAAATTTATTCTATATTCTTAATAAAAAGTTCAAATATGTGTATTATATAAAAGACTATTTTAATAAGTTTTTGTAAACTAAGGCACTTATATCAAAAAGTCCAATCAAAGTCACATTTTTTCTCTTTAATCTTTTTTATATAATTAGAATACCTCTGACTATATTATAATCAGATAATAGTAAGAAATTATAGTACAAATTATTAAAAAACTAATTATATTATAGTTATTAGTAAAAATTATAAATAGAAGCCCAAGGCACCCTTAGTCACAAAATTTAGTAAAATGTTGCTAATGCTATTTTGAAGCAAAAACTAAGTAAATAGAAAGAAACTACTAGCCAAAATAATTAGTTATTTGATTTGAAGTTTGTTATAGCAATTTATAATATAAATTATATAAAAAAACCTTTTATAAATTAGTTTATAATAACAAGTTCTATAGTAATTGTATTCTAATAAATAGACTTTATACAAATAATATCTTTGACAAAAAGAAAATATCAGATATGATTGAAATTTCTAATGCTACTTATAAAATAGACCTAGATGATAATATAACTGGTATTAAAATTAATAAAATTATTTTATTTATTAAATTTTTACTTTTTTTTTTAATACTGTTTATTTTTATTTATTTAGATTTTTTGCCTGACAATATTAATAATTTAGATCTATTTTTATTTATTTAAATTTTTTGCTAACAATATTAATAATTCAGAACAATTATCTAACAATATTGTTTGTTTAGTCTTATCACCTAATAATAATATTAGTTATTTAATATCTTTGCTTACAAGTCCTATGTTTTTACTCAGAAGCTTTGTATCTTTATCTAGAAGTCTTGTATTTTCTTTTAAAAGCTTTATGTCTTTGTTTAAAAGTTTGGTGCTATTATATAATAATGATAATAGTTATTTAATGCTTTTTTTAGTAATTGTATTTAAAAAAGTGTTAATTGTAGATGCATATAAAAAGAAAAATCTGATGCAAACCTATGATAAGACCATCAGATATAGAAGACCAAGAAACTGAGAAAACAGAATCCTATTTAAAAATTCTGAGAAAGAGATAATACAAACCTTCGATAGTGCTGTTGAACTAATAGAAGTTCAAAAAACTCCAATAAGAAATAGGCAGATGCAACTGGATGAAAAGATGTGTAGAAGAGCACATAACCAACCAGGCTGCTGGAATTGCCAAAAGAAAAGAATACCAAAAGGTATACTATACTGGGCCTTCTGGATTGGAAGTTTGAGAAGTCTGTTGGATTCTAAGTTAAATAGTAGAGAGATAAAAAGAAGAAGTTAGAAAGATAGATACCAGATTTTGAGTGAACTTTACAAGTGTAAAAATAGTGTAATATAGCAGTTTAAGGTTAGTTCTAACTACAAGTATTAGGTAACTATAGTGTGTTATATAAAATCCAGATTAGCTATATGTGGGACATAAAGGCTTTGATAAATTTATCTTGAGGATAAATAGTCCTAAGGTTGAGATAAAGATCTGGGCTTAATTTAGTGAAGTTGGTACAAGAGTTTTGGATCAGAGTATTTAAATGAAACACTTAAGCAGAGGTGTTAGATACAGCAACTAGTAGAGAACCTTTGGGCAGACCTCTTAAATAGGTAATATAGAAAAATTACATGTGTGTCAGTTGTACACTCATCATGATATCTGACAAAAGTATTAATAAAGTTAAAAGACCAAAGAGATCATCTTAATACCAAAAAAATAAAAAATAAAAATAAAAAAATACATTTATTGTGAGTGCATATGAAAAAAAAATAAATAAATAAAAAAACCTATATTACAAATATAGTATTAAAAAAGACAATTGTAATAATTATATATAAAGAAGATGCATATAATAAATATTAAGCTAGTATTATTTTGTAATAATAATATTTTGTCTTTACTAATAACTGTTTAGTATTTTCATTTAACAATCATGATTTTGTGTCTTAACTTAATAACTATAATCTAATATCTTTATCTAATAACTATAGATTAGTGTTTTTATTTAATAATTGTAATTTGATATCTTTATCTAAACATCTAATGCTTTTATATAACAATAATAGTAATTATATTGTGTTTTCTTCTAATAACTATAATAATTATTTATTGTAAATATATATGAAATAAAAAATATTATTTATTGTAGATATATATTAAATAAAAGAAAAGTTTTATTTCATAAAAAATAGTAAGTTAGTATTATCTTCTAACAATAATGATTTGCTTTTGTCTAATACTATAGTCTAATATCTTTGTCTAATAGCTGCAATTTAGTATTTTTGTCTAATAACTGTAGTCTGATGTCTTTACCCAAAAATTTGATATCTTTATATAACAATAATAATAGTTATATAGTGCTTTTCCTAATAATTATAATAATTATTCATTGTAGATGCATATAAAATAAAAAAAGTAGGAAAATCTACATTTGAAAAAAAATTAATACATAAATAATAACTCTTTCCGTAGATCACTTATACCAAAACTACAAAAAAAACATTTAATTATTTCTCAACTTTTTACTAAGTAAACCTTACTTGGC
>CAJVQA010000979.1:0-28454 GCA_910591915.1 Cetraspora pellucida | reverse complement strand
TAACATCTATGATGTTATTATTGTCTTACAAACCCCAAGTACCCCTACACAAGTTTCATGTATCCTAGTACAATTTACTGTGTCAAATAACACAGTACAAGAATCCCAAGTATCCCCAACACAATCCTCAAGTATCCCAACACAATCCCCAAGTATCTCAGCACAATCCCCAGGTGTCCCTGCACAATTCCAAATGTGCCTGCACAAACCCAAGTACCTTGACACATGCCCCAAGTGTTTCAAGTACAAATAACAAATACACATAAACATTGTTCCAACTATCCCTGTACAAATTCCACTTGTCTCTGCACAAACCTCCACTACCCTCACTAGGTAAAAAGATATATAAAGGGTACCTTTTTCTCTTCCCTGCCAATTCTAAGTTCTTACACTTCAACTCAGACCTAATGACTTTTTAATGATAAAGTGTGATATTCCCTCTCTAGGGTAATTCCTATAGGCAAGGTTGTCACTATGTGTTTATATAATAAAAGTTAATCTATATACTGTTACTATCTCGAACCGTTTGCCTACTGCTGTGTAGTAAAGTGAACTACTACACTTCTACCCCGTATATATTTGCAATAGTCAATCACTGTACTGGGTGACCTTGTTACTTGGTTGTATTGTACCAAGGAGGCTACAACCCTGTAACAGTATTTGCAAACTGCTGTCTTGATTTTGTGTTTAATAGCTCTACTAATTTGTTTTGTATTTCTTTTGGAATTAGATCTTTTATTAGTGCTTCTCTTGTTTTGACTTCTTCTGTTTCTGTTTTCCCAAAGAGTACTGTATATAATATATGTGAGGGAATTTGGATCTTCTCTTCTTCTTTTAATTTTTTCCATGCTATTGCAATAGTTACTTTTTGGATTCTCTTTCAAAGATTTTTTTGCTTCTTGCATACTGCCAAGTGTGCTTGCGTCTCTTTTACTTTATCTTGGCATACTTGACATTTCACTGTTATATATATATCTGGTCTTCTTCTATTAAGCTCTTCTAATATTGGAAGTTTATCTATTATGTACTTGATGAATGCACTTCTTCTGGCACTGCTTCTTCTTGTTGTGCAATGTATTCTCTTGGTTATCTTTAGCCTTTTCCAAAAATAAGTCCAATTGTAAATTGACTTCTGCTTCTGGCTCTAAATAGGGTGGAGTCAATAGAAATGAGACAAATTTATCTAATAGATTTGTCCCATTTCTATTGACTCTACTTTAAATCTTTAACTGCTCTTGTTTCTTTTTACTCTGCATCTAGTTTTGCATTTATTATTAGCTTGCAAAGCAGTCTTGCTAGTATGTCAGTTTGTTTGTTTTTCCACTCTAGGCAGTACTCTATCTCTTTACAGCTGACTTTCTTGACCTGTACTATTTCTCTACTTATTGTTCCTTTCTTTGCTAAACTATCTGCTTTGTTATTTTACTTGTCTTTACTATGACTTTTTACTTTAACTAAATCTATCTGAATGTTTTTTGTTCTAACAAGGTCTTTGATCTTCATTAACCATATTGCATTCTTTTTCTTAATAATCTTGCTTCTGTCTGCTTGTTCTAGACTTTTACTGATGTTTTTGATTGCAGCATTACTATCTGTATATAACTCTATTTGCTTCTCTCTAGGTATTATTAAAATCACTGTCCAAATTGCTACCAACTCTGCTGTTGTTGATATTTGCTATCTTTCTAGTCCAAATGCTACTTCTTCTTGTGGCCATTCTTGTGTTTCATTTGTTTGGACCCATCTAATACCTATATTGTTCTTAAACAATGGTTTTTTACTATTCTTCCTATTGGCTATGCTATCAGTATATATTATATATTTATCCTTGTTTCTTGTAATGTTTTTTCCTAGGACTTTTGTTATTTCTTGACTAATATTCTCTTCCAGTTTTTGTCACTTAATAATTTCTACCTCTATTTCTTTTATTATTGCAAGACCTTTTAATTTGCATTCGCTTATTTTTGATCTATCTTTTTCTGTCTTGTCTATTATTTGGTCTATTGCTATCTTGATTTGGTTACTATTCTTACTTATTAATCTATTTGGAATTATGTTAATGTTTTTATTTAATCTTATCCATTGCTAGCAACTGTTTCCTATTTGTTTTTCTTTACTTATGCACCCTTTACATCTGTTGATTTCAGTTGCTACATCATTCTTTTTGCATTTCATTAATCAGTGTTTGATTAGTGCTTTTTTCTTTTTTTTTTGACCACTTTTCTGAGCTGTCTGTAGTTTTGTATGCCATATACTATCTACTCTTTCCTTCTTTTATCTTCTAATATATGCTCCTATTTGACTTGTATTGCCTAAGTATTTTGTTCACTTGTTCTAAAGTATCTTTGCACTACTCTACTCTCTGAACTACTAAGCACTTTTGATTTTACTGCTTTGAACCATTCTGCTTTTTTTCCTTTACTTGATTGGTCTTGATAACCTTTTAATTGCTGTCATGTGATTAGTTTTTTTCTCTTTGTGTCTAGTAGTTGGTTCAGATATATTAGCCCAGCATTATTTACTCTAACTGCTCCTTTTTTTCACAATTGTGTATCTATCAGTTCTTGTATTTTAGTATCATACCTAAGCATTGTCCATAGCTTGCTTTCTGTTTTAATATTTATTTTTAGTTTCCTTGCTTTGAGTATTATAAAGCATGCCAAGTTATTCTTTAAATATGTTTTGATTTCTGGCTGCTTCTCAGACTTCCATATATCTTTCATTAAATCTGCTCTTCGATAGCCTTATGTTATTCTTAATCTCATTAGCTGTCCAAGACTATCTTGTCTATTCAGTCTTGCCAAGAGGCCACTCACTTGCTTTATAATTAACTCTTGTTACAATATTCTACAACTGCCAAGATCTTTGTATTCTATTACGTAATTTTCTACTGTTCTTTGCAGATTGCTTTTTTGTTTTGCCAGACTTATTATTGGTTGATGTATTTCCTTTAGGCTTCTGTTTGACATCTTTATTAGCTGTAACATATGGCTTAGTTTGGGTATTATTACTATATTATTTATATATGCAATCTGACTCATTGTTATTTTTTTGTACTTTAGATTTCTTATAGTTTGGCTTATTATTCCTTTTGCCTTTCTCTTTACTTGTATTTTTTGCATTTTATTGTTTAACCATATTTCCAATAAACAAACTATTTTGTGTTTTGGTTCTTTTATTATCTTGCTTTTCCCATATATTACTGCTCTTTCTTCTTTTCAAACTTTTGTGTTCATTGTTAATAATTTTGACTTTGATTTATTTATCTTTATATCGTTCATTTCAAAAAACTCTTTCACTATTTCTAAGATTTCTAATAATTGCTTTTTGCTGCTTGCAACCCATATAGTATTATCTGCATATGCAATTGCAACTTGACGATATCTTGTAATATTGTTGCATTGCATGCCTTTTTGCAACTGTTGCTCAACTGTATACCTTAAACTTTCTTTTTTTTGGATTTTTTTTAATAATGGGCCATAAAAAAGATGCCATATTAATGGTAAGATTACTTCACCTTGGTCTATTCCATCTTCTGCCATTAGTTTTTTTGTTAGGCCATATGCTGTAATTATTCTCAGTTGTCTCTTGTAGAAAAGATTCAGTATATATTTAATTGTTCTCTTAGGTATTTTGACTTTTTGCAATACTAGTTTAAGGCTTTCAAAGGGAACTGAGTTGAATGCCTTTTTTATATCTTGCAGCAGTATCTATATTTCCTTATCTTTTTCTTTTGCTTTCTCCATTATCATGTTTAAAATCTGTACTGGTTGCTCTGTCAAGTTTTCTGATAGGCCTGCAAAGTTTGGCCCTCTAAGTATTTCACTTTTTATAAATACTTTGGCAAGCCTTTTTATTATCACCTTTGTTACAACTTTTCTAAATGTTTCAATCAATGCTATTAGACGAATGTTGTTTAAGCTATATCCCTATTCTACATCTTTTGGTATAGGGTAAACTTATGCTATTTTCCACTTTGTTGGAATTTCTCCTACTTCTAAGCATAAGTCTGCGAAGCTTCTAAAAACTTCTTGTATCTTCGCACCTGCTTTCTTGATCAATATATAGCTTATACTTGTAATACTTAGAGCTGTTCCTGTCTTTAACTCTCTTAGTACTTCTTCCTATTCTTTTTTTTTAATTTTTCCTTCAACTTCTGCATACTATTTCTTTTTGATGCTTTCTCTTGATTCGTATATCTCTTTCTACTTTTCTGTTATTGCTTCTAATTTGGTGTTTCTTTTTCTAAATTACATTTTATAATGTTCTGCTACCTCTATCTTTATCTCTTCTGACTCTGTTATTAAATATATCTTTTCTTCTTCTTGCTTGATAAGCCTATCAAGCATTATCTTTTTATACAGTTTATTTAAAAGGCTGACAAACATTTTTTCTTGGTCTGTTTTAATCATTTCGCATCTTTTGTCTATATTTTCTTTTATTCATCTCTTCTGTGCCTGCTCTCAGTCTTTTTTCTTTTTTTCTTGTAAGAGCTTTTGCTATTCTTTTATATCTTTTATCCAGATGTATGACCAATGCCTCTGTAATTTGGGTAATTTTGCATCTATTTTGTTGCTGAGTGCTTTTAATTGTTCATTTGTCCTATTTTTTTCTTCTTTTGTTACTTCTTGATCTTTTTTTGTCTTTGCATATTTAATTAATCTTTGTAGCTTTACAATGTCTTTTTCTTGCTATTATGTTTTTTGACTGATTCTTTTGTTTGCCATTGTGTTGTATATTCTTTTTTTAGATATATGCTTATTGGCTGCAATAATAATTGCTTTTTTTATAATATCCCAAATACCATTTATTTTGTTTGTATATTTCTCTATATTTTGCATCTCTATTTGGATGTTTTTTAGACTTTCTTTTACTTCTAATCACTTTTGCAGTTCCTGTATATAATTTTCCCAATTTTCTGGTTTTGCCTAATCATATAAATATAAAGTTCTTAATTGTCCTTTCCTTTTAACCTCTGCTTTACTGTTCCTTCTTATCATATATTTAATTCATATTTTTGCAGTTATAATTTTATGATCACTTTCTGTAATTTCTTCCATTTCTTTAATGCTTGCTTTTTGCAGCCCTGTGGTCAACTCTTCTGATACCCAAATATAATCAATTCTTGTTGCAGCTTTCTTGTTTGACTATGTGTACTTTTGGCTTGTTAGATGCATATTTCTATATGTGTCTATGAAGTCTTGTTTTTTTATCCAATTAAAGATTGGTAGTCTTTTAAAATTTGCTGATTGTAGGTGTTGTCTGTCTAATATATTGTCTGCTATATAATTAAAATTACTCATAATCATGACTTGTGTTTGTCTTTTCCATCTAGTAACTATCTCTACAATCTTTTGTTGAATGTTTCTCTCTATTGTTTTGTTACTTGGTGGTATATAGACTCCTATCATTATTAGCTCCAATTGCTTGAAATATAGTGTAATCTCTATCATGTATTTACTTATTCTCTTAACTGCACTCACATGTTTTTCTCATTGCTCTTCTATTAGAATTCCTACATCAGATCATTTTTTCTTATCTTTTGCTGCATTTGTCCAATATCTTATATAGTTTTTGTTTGACACATGCATCAGAAACCTTTCTTCCCTTTCAGTAATGTTTGTTTTTATGACTCTTAATATTACAATTTTTTCCTCTTCTGCCCAGTTGAGTAAATTTTCAAACTTCTACCCATTAGTTTTAAGTTTGTTAATATTATAATATGCTATTTTGATCTCTTTCTTTTCTTGTTTCCACTTTTTCTTTAATTGGTTTTGTTTTTCTTCTATGTTTTCTACTTTTCTTTTGCCTTTTCTGATTTTTTTTTCTTTTCAATAAGGAGTTGTTATGCTTTTTTTATATATTTCTCTTTCTTTTTGTAAAAAACCTTTCAGCTCCTTATCCATTTCTATTAGTTCAACTGGAGTGCCTTTAGGAGTGATCAGCTGGGCTGTCCCTTGTCCCTAGCTGTATTCTTTCTATTAATTTGTCTTGTTGAACTTCAAGTTTGTCTAGTCTTTCTAGAATTCTTTGAAGCAAATCTTGTATTTATAGATTGAAGTTATTTTCTTCTGTTTGCTTTATTCGACTATCATCTTTGCTTCTATTGTTTTTCTTTTTGATTGTTTCTTTTTTGTCAATCTTCTGCTTTTCTTCAATTACATTAATAGCTATTTCTTTTGAGTTTGGATGTCTTTGACTATTACTATCTTCTTTTTTCTTATTTCACTTTTCTTGAAAGCTTTTTCAATATAGAAAGTGGTTATTAAATCTTATTGGTTTGGATTGTGCTGTTTCTATTTCTTCTTTTGATGCAAATGTGATTGTCACTGCTCTTCTTTGGTTTTCATTTCTGTTAGGTGGTATATAAACTAACTTTGCTTCTTTGTTTTTTAAGCAATATAATAGCAATACTTCTGAAGCATTGCCTGAGAGTTCTGTTAGTCTTGTTGTGAATAGGTTTTAAAGATCACATTATGCATAATCTTCATCATCTTTAGTTACTCTTGCCAACTTGTAAACACCAATTGGCAAAGTCCATGGAATATTTTTGTCAGTCAGTTGATCTGCTTGAACTACTGCTAATACCTTGTGTTTAGATCTTTTGATGCACCTTATTTGTATCTTCTTAAAATTTTTGCACATATGTCTGATTTTCTCTGCATTAATATTCATTGATAAGTCCTATATTGTAAAACAGTTATATGAATTTTTTCATTTTTTGTCATAAACACGTCTTCTTTCTTTTTATCTTCTTTTTTTCTATATTGGCTTTTGTATCTTTTTTCCTCCTTTTTGTTGTTATTTTTGATTTGTTGTTTGAGTTTTGATTTTTTGTTTCTTTCTTTTTCTGGAATAAGCTTGAACTATTCCTCTTTCTTTTCTTGGATTCTGTTTATTGCTGCATCTCAGCTATGTTTGCAATCAAAGTCTACTTCTACCCAGTTGTTTTCATTCTTAAAAACTTCTTTAATTGTCTTAATATGATAGTTTTTGCCCAAAATTCATTGCACATATTTTATCCTTTTATTACTTGTTTCTCCAGACAGGATGTATGTAGGCATATTTGCTTTGAAGAACATCTTCTTATTACATATTCTATTTTCTGGTGACCATTGGCTGTGCTCGATTGTATTAGTAAAGATTGGATCTTCATAGGTCAGTTTTTTTTTTTTAATTCTATTATTTTTTTCTTGATGTTTTTTATATTTTTCTTAACATCTTGGATAATGCTATCTCTTGGAGCTTTTGTGTCCTTCTTTATCTTTTTCTCTCTTGTTTTTTCTGCTTCATTTAACTTGTTTGTAGGAGTTTGGTTTGTGCTTGATAAAAAATTTTCTTGTTGCATTTCTTGTAACATATTAATATTGAACTCCACCATTTGGTCAATTATTTTATTTATCGTTTAAGTAGGTTTTTCTTGTAATATTTCTTTTCTTTCTATATCTTGATGTCTTTTTTTTGTTATTGATGTTTGCATCTTCTCTGTGTTGTTCAGTTTCTTTATTCTTTACATTTTTCTCTCTTCTTTGAATATTTCTTCTTTACTCATGTTTGTAATATATTCAACTGATTTTGGGTTCTGACTCATCAGTCTAAGTCTTTGTGCCTATTCATCTATTATATCTTCTTCGAGCCAGCTTAGTTCTGCTAAATTCAAGACCTTAAGAATTTGTTTATAAAGTAGTACATCACTTAGTATAATATAGTTTGGATTATTTATTGCTAAGTCTTTAACTATATGCTCTATATTACTTGGTTCTTTTGCAGACATTGTTAGAATTTGATCCAACAATTCAAAGTTTAAATATCTTTGATTTTTATCATCTGCCTTCTTGATGTAGTATATAATGTCTGTGTCAGTAGCCTAATCCATTCGATTTACTTGTTAGGTTTCTACTTGTTCAATTTCTTTTGTGTTGCTCATATGTACCCTGTATGCTACTACTATTTACTACTATCTATCTATCTATTTTTTAATTGTGAACATGACTTTGTTGTTTGTTGTTTGTTGTTGTTGTTTAATCAGTTACATGTTTCCTTTCTGTTTTTTAGGATTAATCATGTTTTCTCAGAATTTCAAGTTTTACATTAAAAAGAAAAGAAAATTTTTTAAAAGCAAGTTTAGTTTGTTAGGAATATTTTTTCTGTTATTATATTTCTATTGTTATTTATGTATTTTTGCATATAAACACTTTTTTCTTAAGGGCCCAAAAACTGTTTTCTATTTTGTTTTGGTCATATTTTGTGTTTTGTTTCTGCTCTACTTTGGAATAAAAATCAGCGAAGAGAGTTGTTGATAAATACAGTATGAAAAAAAATTTTAAAATATATAAAAAATTAGAAAAATATTATAATTAACTTATAATAATCATTATTATCTCTATTTTTAGGATTAAAGTACTGTTTAAGACAAAAGTAAAGATTAAATATAATAGTCTAAATTTTAAATTACACAAAATTTTTAGAGGTTCTGATCATTTTTACTTAGTTTAACTGATATTTGTTTTTTAATATATTTTTTAATATATAGCCTCTAAGCAGAATTGGCAATAAACTATAATAAGTTTTGAGAAAAATGCCAATGAACATTGTTTATTAGGTCAATAGACATAATCCAATGGCATATTATAAGTCACATTTTGATCTATTGGCCAACTTAGCCTCTAGATAATAATCACTATAAGTTAGATTTAAAAAATTTTTTTTTTTTTTTTTTTTTTTTTTGGAGTTAAGGTGAGGTTTGTTATATTTAAAAAATTAATTGTCTAATTGGCTAATAAATTCAATTTAATTTTATATTATTTATACAATTTAAAGTACTTTTTAAAAAAACAAAAACTAATCATAATAAAATAAAAAAAAAACTGTAATTGAATTTATTAACCAATGGCATTCGTGTTCAAAACGAGACATTCATATGATTGGTTAATTTTTGGCGATCTACCCGTGATTGCCCGTAATAATTAACCAATCAAATTACATAATTTTTTAAAACGTCTATCATTTTAAAAAATAAACGAGGCTTATAAATCAAAAGTGAGATAAAAGTAATATTTATTATTAAAAACCCGAACCCATTAAAGAGTTATTTATTGAAAAAATTAAATCTTATTTTATTATCATTTTCGTTATTAATACTCTTTACATATTATCGTTCTACTATTTAACCTGCTCTATAATATTCAGAATACGTAAAATAAGAACATTAGTATAAGTTTGTTGTTATAATAGCATGTTAAACGGTATAAACAAAGTTCATTGATTTAGTTCTTAACACATAACGTCTTGAACTTCTTTTTTTTTGACCATTTCCAGAATTTAGAGCTTACGTATAGTTAATATGACTAGTACTAGAATAAATAGTAAAAATATTCGCTTCTAAGTGAAGTTCTTGAGGTTACTGATTATTTTTGATTATTTTTGCATAATGAATATAGACGTTCTTTCGAAGCTTTACAATGATTTTTTGTTAGTGAAACGTTACGTTTTTAAAGAGTAATTTTAAAACTGTATAAATAAGTTATCCAGGCAATTGATTTACATCAGCCAATCGGACGAATGTCCGCTACACTTCGGACAATAAAATTTTTTATTAAAAAAAAAAAAAAAAAATTCATTAGAATACTTCTATTCGAAAGATTTATTATATAAGATTCGAATTTTATACTGTATGATAAAAAAAAAAAAAACCAACATAGTTATAATTATTTAATTTATTTTGTGCACATAATTCAATATGACCATCAAACCTACTATAACATATCACTTTATTCAATAGATCCACCCTAGTTACTAAATCCCACTTTAATTCTTTTAAGTTGAAAATAAAAATAAAGTTTTAATAATTTATAGTATTGATTTAATAAATTTGATTTGATTTTTTTTTTTTTTTTTTTTTTTTTTTTTTTACACTAATGGCTGAGAATGGAGATATATTATCCCAAATGAAGTAGAACCAAAACCCAAACTATGTAGTAATTGCCAAAATTCAAAGGCAAGGATTGGGAAATATCCCTAAACGACCACCTCGACCTGAAGATAGTCAGATTCCTTTAATTACTTTTATTATCTGATGGCATCGGATAAACATTCGACATTGTACGTTGTGGAGAGCTGGTTCTAAATTGTTGCCACTTGTGGGTACCATCCTTATAGTCTTCACTAGTTATACCGTTAATGAGTGAATGATGCCCATTAGGAGAATATTTGGATGAGTGTTTTTGTTGAGAATTGTAATTATTTGGTTTATTATTATTATGATTATTATTATTATTAGTTCGTTGATAAGTTTTATTTTGTTGGGAACGTAGTCCGTTAGTTTCTAATTTATAAAGAAAAAATTTAGAATAAATACATTTGATTCAAGACAATTTATGAACTATTGAAACTATTTTGTACCTGTGGAATTGTTACCACGAGGTTTTCCTTCTTCTACTCGTAATCTTCCTTGTTCTTGTGACTTCACCTATTTAATAAATATATTTAATAAATGTATTTAATAAATGTATTTAATAAATGTATTTAATAAACCAATAGTAATAAATTACATGTAAAACAATTAATAAAGATCGCCTACCTCGCCGTTAAGTTTTAAAGCCTTATTCTTAGCGGCTTCAGTCTTTAAATCCACATGAGCGAATTGTTTATTAGGTAAGAATCGAACCTCTTCGACCTAATATATATAAATATATAAAATTTGAAAATATAAATCATGAGGTAATAAATAAATAATTAATTAATTAATAATTAATTAATAAATAAATAAACAAAGGTTCGTAAACCAAAAATACATGTTGATACGGACCTCATCATTTTCAAATAAAGCCTTCAAACCCTCCGCAGACATTGAACCAGTCCATGCTATAAACACGGTGTATTTCGGTAAATTGGAAACGGGTTTGTCAGGTTTAATCTATAAAATTCAAAAAAAAATAATAATAATATATATATATACATAATGAGAAAAAAAATTCACGTGGTAAAATTTTGTAGGTTAAGTAAAGACTAAAGTAAATGGCATACCTTTTTATTATTTTTGTTGGGGTTATTATTAAGGCTGATACTGTTAGGGTTGCTAGGATTATTGAAATGACTATTGCTGACGAAACGCCGTGGATTATGTGGATTGTAGGGGTCCACTTTTCCATCAGGAATAACAGGAAATTGATGTTGATGACTTAAAGTCGCCTCACCAATAAGTTTATTGTCATCTGACGGTCTCACTTGGGCATGCTAAAGAAATATCAAGAAGTTAAAAATAATAAGTTAATGTTTGTTGAAGGAATAGAATAGAACACATATATAATCATAAGCACGTACATTGAATTGTGGATGAGAATCGATGATTGGTTCATGACTAGTAGGAATATGGTTCGTATGAGTTGGAACATGATTGATTGTGTTATTATTAGTACTTTTTGACCCATTTTCCTCCAATTCGATTAATTGATTTACTATTGTATTATGCAATATTGAAAGGGAAAGAAGCATGAGAAGAAATAAAATAAAATAAAATAAAATAAAATCAATGGAATAAATAATTATATACCTTCATTGTGGGTAGCATTGGAGTTTGAACCCAAAGGCCACGACGGTCTTTGTTGACCAAATACCATTGGACGGTTTGTATGCTAAATTTAACAGACGAAGAAATAGAAATAATGATGTCATACATTGATTTCGTAAATATTCAGATAAATAATGAAGGGTACCAACCTCCTTATTATTAGTTAAAATCTCATCTACTACATTTCCTAAAGCAGTTTTAAGTTCATGAGCTTTTTTTTGATCAAAATGGTGGGTATTTATGAATTGGTCAGGTGAAGATTTCTTTTTACAATCAAAAACACGTATATATTAAAATTATAGAACTCAAAAAATAAAAGTCAAGAATTTAGTGAAACAAGTAAAACATACGATTTGTGATTGTAATCTTGTGTTCTCTTTTTTGAGCTGTTCTAACTGTTTGGTTAGCTCCATAATTTGCAGTTCTTTAGCCTATATTATTTTTAAAAGAAGAAACCAAAATTTAGAAAATAAGAAAAAGCCAATGGAACAAGATTCGAAAAGAAACAAACGTACTTTATATTCTTCAATAAGTTTTTGAAAGCCTTCTAGACCCTAATGAAAAAGAACAAGAAATAGATATAAAGAAATAGATATAAGGTTAAAACGAATCACCATTAAACTTTAATACAAAGATACGTAAAGTTGATCGTTCAATAAAGGAACATACGAAGTCAAGAGAGGAGGGATCTGAGGTTGCCATTGCTAGTATATTCTAGTTTTTCTAGTTTTATTTTTCTTTATAATATATTTTTTTTATTTATTTTTTTATTTTTATTTTTATTACTTTTAAATAGATTTGAGAAACTTTTTATAACAAAGAAATGCCGGAACAAAGAAGGGAACGGAGAAAGGGAAAAGAATAAAATTAATTAACTTGAGAAACGAAACCAAAAGAAAAAAAAGATATGAAGTTTTATAATAAGAGAGGAAAGCGCGAGTGTTTTTTTTTTGAGTTTTTATCAAAGTCAAGATATGAAATAAAAAGGTTTGTGAAATAAAAAAAAAAGAGGTAGGGCCTTAGTGTTATATAAATCTATAAATGCGTTTTAGTGGTGCTTCAGATGTTTCATTTACTACCGTAAATTGAACTATTACAACTATTTAAATACGCACAGCAGAATATGCAAAAGGCCTAGTACAAAAAAACGAGGACCCTTTTTTAAAATAATAAAATATATGTATTGATTTTTTTTATGGTATAAAGAGTATAAAGAGCACAAAAAAGATTCTTTTATTTTCTTTTATTTGTAATGACGTTAATGTAACTTCTAATGACCGATATAGTATAAGGGTATATTGTGATTTACTGTGCGTTTATGGAATTCGTAGTCCATGGATTTTCTAGATTGGCAGAAATCACATTATAGATATATTAGTACTATTATTATGTTCAAAAATATATACAATATTAGGAATAAGGTTCGAAATAGAACAGTCGAAAAAAGATGAAAAAGGTGAAGGACTAATTTGTACGTACTTTTTTTTTTTTTTTAAAAAAAAAATTCTCGTCATTTAATTTCGATAATCTCATTAAATCACATTAACCTCAAAACGTCGATTTATTGACATGATGTATATGTCACGGTAAAACAAAAGAAATTTCTTGTGCGAACAAGAGAAGTTCGCATTGCCTATAGCAGCATATAGCAATAAAAAAAGTATAAAGTGACGTACAAATTACCATAATTGTGAATGCTAATTACATATAATTACGTATTTACATATCTATGTATACATAACTATGTATACAAATCTATGTATATTACATATCTATGTATATAAAATTCCAAGTGGGTAAAAAATCTATATTTCTGTGACATGACATTGTGTCAAGATTGATTTTTTAAACAAAACAAAAACAGGACTGTTTTTAAATGATGCCAAACCATTAATAATACTATTAATAATATTTAACAATATATACTAAAAAATTTTAAAACAAGATTATAAACAAGTCAGTTTAAAATTCACTTCAAGAAAAGAAACATGATTCGTTGAAAAAATAGCATTTATCATCAAATAATCAGTAATACGTCAAGTTGCATTCAATGATTTCTCCTTATAGAACTTATACCATAATCATGGTACACTAAATTGGTTACTACGTATTCATATTATTTAAACCGAATTTACAGCAATTTACTATAGATTTACTATATATTTACTATAATATTTACTATAATATTTACTATAATATTTACTATATATTTACTATATATTTACTATAAAGATTACCGTAATAAAATATTAATTGTTTGGCACGACCAAAGATAATGACACAACATATATATACAACCCGCAGCCATTAATCAAGAACAAAATGAGAAAGTCTCTCGTTCATCCCCAAAGAAACGCCCTTCCGAGGAAACAATGGAATGCCAAAAAAAAATAAATACAAAAATAAATAAACAAATACTGCAAAGTCTTTATAAATTATATATTTGTATCAAACATTTTATATCAACGTTTTTATATATTAACATTTATATTAAAAACATTCTTAAATTAACATTTTTATATCAAATATTTGTAATGTTTTGTATTTGTATCAAATCATCAAATCAGCCTATGTAAAGAAATATGCAATTTGAAAAAAAATAAAAAGGACATAATTATCTTGAAACGGAACACAACATCTCAATACTTTGAAGTATACTGTAATCAATATTTCTAATGAATGATATTTCAAATTTGATAGTCTATTAATTTGATAAACTCATAGCCTAAAATTAACAAACAATAAAAAAAAATTTATTTTATTTTTTTTTCTTTTTAATTATCTCAACTATACGCCAATCAATCCGAGTAAATTATTTTCTGGTTTATGTTTATTAAGGTTTTGTTTTCAATAAAGATAATCTACGGTTAAACAATCCTGAAATGAGAAATCACGCGGAAAAAGATTGCCGGAAATTTGAAATATTCCTTAACGTTAAAAATCGAATCTATTTAATAATTTTGATGATGTTGATGGTAACAATATAACAATTATATTTCATTGTTTACTGGAACGTGATTATTTTTCAACAACTATCATTATTATTTAGCATTAAGATACGTATAACGATAAGTGTGATGAATTATATATATATATATATATATATAATTATTATTATTATTATTATTAAATTATTATTATAAGTAATTGTAATGCTGTATGTAATTGTAACGATGTATGTAATTGTAACGATGTATGTAATAGCTTTGTAAAACATGAATTTTAGTCAGGATTTTCAAAATTTATCATTTCAGGCGTCGTTCCCTCCACTGCGCTGTAAGGTTGATCAATTAGATGATAAACCGGCGAGAACTTTTGAATAAGGAAAGAATCAGTTTTGTATAATATATATGTATGTATATCTAATTCCTTGAAGAAAAAAAAAATTTTTTATCTATCATTTGGACTTATTGCATTTGCATCCGTAGACAAAGTACATAATCATAGTATGTACGTAATCAAATCTTGTGAGTCGCATGTTACTGGATAATAAAGGTGTTCGGAACGGAATACAAACCAAGGATCTAACGCTAAAAAAAAAAAAATCTTTAAAACTTGTATTCCTCTTTAAGAAACTTAACTTTGCCGCGAACAAAAAAAAAAAAAGATGCAAGCAAGTGCAAGTCACTGCATAAGCTAAAAATCTTATGCAAACTAAAAAAAGGGTGTATCATGCGTGCATGCATGCATACAAGTTGATACGGCACTGTCCGAGCTGATAAGCGGTCATGACTCGTGACGCTAAGCGGAGAAGAAAAATTCAAACTAAGCTCAAAATAGTAATGACGCTAAAGATCGCGTGATGCATATAATGCATCTCTTTTTACGTTTACGCAAGCAATAGGTAGGCATTGTGATTTGTGATTATTAGCTGTTTGATGAGATTATCTGGAGAACCGAATAAAAGAAAAGGCGCGTTCGTTTAAATAACAACAAACTCGGTCGAAAAAAAACACGTCAAAAAAATCTTCTCTATATTTAATAAAAATTCTAGAAATTTAGCTAGAACTTTAACGAACAGATGATGATTAAAGCTGACGTAATACAATGGATGAAACATATAACGGTAATGCATTGTTGCTCTTTGGCGTTTCTTACTTATAATTTTTCCCACTATATATTCCTAAAACACCGTTTTTGATATCCATCTTACCATATTAATTATGTGATCAACTAGTCGTCGATTTGGATTTTAGAGGTTCGTGCGATCGTGCGTAAAAAGTTATCGATCTAGTGCGATTTTAGAATATTACGTTTCAAGTGTAATTTCCAAAAGTATTTCTTTTACTCAATAGTAGGTTGTACATAATACTTTAATGAGGTTCTTTCGCACTTTTCCTTAATCATTATAATATAGTGGTTAGGTAAGAGGTACAAAATACCAATTTTAAATAGATCAGCATCCTTATCTATCTATTTGTTTATAACGATAAACGTGAACCTCCTAATACATCACTGGACGTGATAATGTAAGTTTTTATTATTGTACGAATCCCCTGTTCATATTCTCTCATTGTTCGCTATCTGTCACCAAAATAATAAATAATGATAATGATAACGATAATTAAATAATTAATGAATAAATAAGGATGCATATAATATTATAGATGCATATAATATTATGATGAGATGAAAAAACAAAATATATACAAATAAATATCCTCAAATATTATAGAATTTAGGTGCTACAATCACTTCTTCGGTAACATCAAGATCATTCATTGATCATTTTTATTCATTTATTAGGATATATCACTACGTATTACCACTTGTTAGGCCACTAGTTAGGCAACTTGTTAAGCAACTTGTTAATTATTAAGCAACTTGACAATTTGTTAATTATTAAGCAACTTGACAATTTGTTAATTGTTAAGCAATTTGTTAGGTCACTTGTTAGGCCATTTATTAGGATATGCAATAAAACAATTGTCTGCAATTATCTTTTGCATTCTCCTAGTCTGTTATCTACCTGTACGTACTCCTATTCACGTTTTACCACTAATCTTGTCGAACGTGTCTTAAAGTGATACATTAATTTGCTCCCAATGAATACATACCTATCATAAATGTTTGGCTGAACATGCATTGTGATATCCAACTGTTCCGTAACACAGCTTTACATTTCATATAAATATATGCATGTGATTAAATCATGAGTTTGTCAAGTTTTGTTTTTTAATTTATATTTTAACACCTTCGGTCTTAATATGCATGAACAAAGTTTGCCTATTTTTTCACCTGTTATCAAAAAAAGAACGCATCACACAAACTTAATGATAAATGCGACCACCCTATCAAGAATCAACGGAAAGAATATCAACCATATCATGCGCACGTGTTCATGTTATGTTACTCCGACAATCGAGTTAAAGACTCTGAGTTCCGAATATGATCATATAATTTTTATAGTTATATAATCATTTAATATAAGTTCATGCAAACTTTAAATGCGTACACGTCACTTACGTATATATTGCTACGCGTTTTTGTATTAGAAATTCGTTATCAAAAATTATTTAGCAAATGACTGTTGAAATTGATAGCTGAGATTGATGAGATAGATAGTCGAGACTAATAATTGAAATTAATAGCTGAGATTGAAATTTATAGTTGAGATTATTAGTTGAGATTGTTGGTTGAGATTGTTGTTGAATGACAGTTTTGTATTCATTCACTCAATTCCCCATTAATGCATGCGTATAGTCTGCTAGCATGGTCATGTTCTGCACGCATTTACTACCTTACAGCTCGGACCACAGTACCTGATACAGGCAAATAACACCCGAGTCCTAGACTGGTATTGAAAAATATATTTCCGGGTATTTTAACAGGGGCACATTTTTATTACTATGGTCTACATTGTATGATAATTTTTTTTCCATAAAAAAATTGTTTATGTATACACTTTTTAAATCATAATATTTGGGTCATGGTTAGAATAAGATGATACATTAAATTTTGTAAAGGTATGATTTCATAAGCAAATTTTCGAGATAATTTAAAATAACGATGAAAAGTTATCCCCACAATTGACGCATCACTTGGGGTAAATAGATATCCGTCCAATCAAAAATAATAATAATAATTTAGTCAATGCGATTTTGAACCTGTCATGTTATCGTTATTATTAATTTGGGACACCATTTGATCAATTAATCGGAATTTGTTTAATTAAAATTTCTTTATTTGTTCAACTGATTGACAAACCATTAACAGTAATCTTTTTTTTTTTTTTTACAATTATTCCCTCCTGAAATTAAATCCCCTTGAATACAAAAAAACGAAGAATGAACGAAAAACATTGATAATATTGTGTCTTTATTATTCATTCATTTATTTATTTATTCATTTATTTATTCATTTATTCATTTATTTATTAATTTATTTATTCATCTATTTATTCATTCATTTATTTATTGATTTATTTATTGATTTGCCTCTTTGCCTATTTTTTTTTCCGTATCATTAATCGATTTTGCATAATCTGTTTTTAATTGGTCTCTAAAAGGATTCTTTCAATAAAAAGTCTGTTGGTAACAAAAGAAACTTCATTTATTACGTATTAGCTATTGTTCTCTTTTTTTTTTGTTTGTTTTACATCAAACTCATTTGTGTTAACTAAACGCGTTGATGCCTGACTAGCACATTAATATAAATAGAAATGCAATATTGTGAAACCTATAATGAGTCACCTTATTAAGATATAATGATAGAGTGTGTCGGTTTCAATATTTTACCTCTTTAGAAATGATCTCATGGTGTTTGGTTTCGCGTGTGCGCATTCAGACCTTCAAACCCAAATAAGGTGTCAACTCGTCTATTCCGGTAGATTATGAAAGATTACATCATTAAATTACGTATGTTTAACCACAGGAAAGTACGTACGTACATGACTCAGGAATAGTCATGCTCATCGGAGCGAAATACCTCTTCATCTCTTCATTTAGTTATGATAGTTGTTGTAATCATCTCGGATTCATTAGTCCGTTAATCATCTAATACATTGATTACTATTCTTCTTAGTGTTCCTCTTACCATTCTACCCTTTTACATTCTATCCTTTTATATTCTATCTACCCTTTTACATAACCTTCTACATGCTTTCTTTTTCTCGGTTGTGGAATTTTCCGGCATTTCCAGCAGTTGTGAGTAATTGATTGTTGAAATTTACAAACTATTATCATACGATTCTCTTTCATCTTCTTTTCTATATCAGGAATTAAATAGTGTTCATTCATCATTAATGAATACGTATTCAATTTTTAATTACATATATTACTGCATTTATTTAATAAACTAGTTTTCGTGTTGCTAAGTACACTGAAAAAATATTTATTGGGTATGCCATTATTATCATTGTTTCTACTACTTCCTATCCTGAATGTTTACTTATAATCCTTTTTCGTATATTATTTAGTCATCATGTTTACCTATCGATATACTCCTGAAAATTCCCTCAGAAAAGTTTAATTACTAAAATGAGATTCCAAAACGTCAAATATCCTTTTAAGTTGAGTTCTTTGTACTCACGTACGTACACTGTATGTATATGAATCTTTTTTCGCCAAAATTCTTTATTAGTTTATCTTTCGATTAAAATAGTATTCGATACGTCGATACGAAATATTCCATGAATTATGCATCCTACAAATTATAGGTTGAATGTAAGGTATTAAAAATTTCTATGAATTCTATAGTATGTTTGTATTCACTTTTTTTTTTTTTTAGAATTTCTAATTTGTCTTGGCATTTCAATTTTTAATAAAGTTATTCTTTATTATTTTTTTTTCTTATTAAATTCAATTCAATTCAATTCAATTCTTTTAAATTTAATTTTGATATTTAAATATTTTTAGAATAATTATATGCATATATATACCTTTGAAATTAAAAATGTGCATTTAGTGAACAATAAAAATAATGTATTTATAAAAGTTATTTATACATTTGGGCTGCGTTTAATTATTTATATTTATTATATAATTATTTGTTAAAAAAAATTATTAAAGATATTATTTGTTAATTTATAAAAAAATCAACAAAAACAATAAAAATATAAAAATTATAGCATGTTAAATATATATTTTAAGCAAGCATATAATAAAAACCAAGTGATAAAACTAATTAAAAAAATTAATATGTATAAAAAATATTATTTGAAAAAAATACAGTAAACTTTTTAAATAAGTCATAATCAAAATACTGTATATTGAGCATTAGTATATTAAATATATATATGTTATAAATTTGGCTGTATAAAAGTTTTCTTGTTCAAGTAAGTAGACTAATATCAAAGTAGTCTAATAAGCTATTTATTTCTTAAAATTTCATTATTGCAAATAGTTGCAAGTTAAACTGAATCTTCTATTTTTATCTGTCAAAGTTGAAGTTACCAAAGACTATAATGCTATAGTTATATATATAGCTATATATAACCTATTGGATAGTTTCTTGTTGTATATTATTGCTTAACATTTTGTTGTTTAATAATAGATAAACTAATATAACTCTTATTTTTTGGCTTTGTGAAAAAAAAAATTAATTGCAATTGCTGTGCCTTTTAGTGTTAATATATTGTAAATATATAGCTAAAAATATTTGAATACTGCTATCACTATGTTTATGCTTGATACTTGCTTTTTTGCAATTTTGCTAGTATAGTTTAATATATATATATTATAATAAAGATTTAATAACTTAAATCTTGTATGTGTTAATTTAGCAAGCTTTGTTTCAATCATACTAATTATATTATAATTGTTTTTATAACAATATTCTAGCCATATTTGCATTTTGATTTTGTTATTTGCACCTTGAATATTATGTATTAAGATCTTTATATTATTTAGTAAAGTATTAATTTAGATAATTATTTTGATGTTTTGATTATATTGATTATATTTTTTTTATTTAAATCAATTAATATTTAAACTATATAAAGCTGTTTTATTTTGGTTCTGAAAGTGGTGATAGTTGTTTTTTTTTTAGTTAAAATTTTTATCTTTAGTATATGATATTTTTATTCAAGTTTATAGGATATAAGTTGTCTCTAAAAGCTTTCTTATATTGAAGATTACAACTAGCTATATATGCACTTTTAGTATCTAATTTAAGTAGTCTGCTTATATATTACTATATAAGTTTTATACTAAATGTCATATCTGCAAGCCAGCTAAAAGTTTTGTTTATTTAAACTCTCTGCATATGCAATCTATCTTGTATTACAAAAATATCTTTAAAGTGCTGCTCATCTAAGTTTTTAATGTTTATTAGTATTTTTAAAACTACTTTATTCTTAACAAAAGTCTTACTAGAGTTTGCTATGTTTCACATATAGCTGACTTAGTTTTATGCAACATACTATAATTACCTAATACTTGCAGTTACAGTGATATCTATTTAATTGCTACATTATACTATTTCTATTCTTGTAAAGTTCACTAAAACCTTAATATCTATCTTTCTAGTATTTTCTTTATTATCTTCTACTAATTGCAATTTAGAATTGACAGACTCTAACTAGATTACCAATTCAGATAATTTAATATGATATAATTTTGTATTTTTTTTCTTTAGTGAGTTCAGCAGTCTAATTAGTTATATGTTTTCTCTTATATATATTTGGCATTTAGTTTATCTAGTCTGTTTTTATAAAAGTGTTTTATAAACTTTAACCAGTCTGATAGCACTGACAAAAGTTTTATTACCTCTTTATTTAAGAATTTTTAAGTAGGTTTTTATTATTTCAATTTCTTAGTCTTCTATATCTAATAGTCTTTTTATAGGTTTGTATTAAAGTTTTATGCAATACTAGTTATTAATATTTTTCTATATACATGTAATGTTACACTTTGTATAGATTCTAATATTAAGTTAGACATAATTTGATATACTTAAATTACAGTTATATAAAGCCAATCAATTAACAAGAAACAGTTATTATAATACAAATATAATTTTCAAATTTTATTATAAATGAAATTTGAATCTTAGATCTGCTACTTGAAGAATAATAACCCAACTACTACATTAGGATTGTCATCTTTAGTAATAATAGTTATAGTAATAGTTAAGTATTGTTTTTATATTAAAGTGTTAGCATAATGTTATTAGTATGTTTATGATATCTTCTTATTGGCTTATAGTATTATAAAACAAATTATTATTATTTTATTATTATTAGTTATTATTTATTTTTTTTTTTTTATTATTATTTAATATTAGTTATTTTATTATTGTATTATTATTATTAGTAGTAGTTGCTAGAACTTTCTAGTTAATTAGTAATCGTTTAGTCACTTAGTTGCTTAGTCACTTAGTTGTTTAGCCACTTAGTTGCTTAGTAATTAATTATTTAGTAATCATTAGTATTAGCTACTAGAACCTTTTAGTTGCTTAGTAATTAATTAGTTACTTAGTCACTTAGTTGCTTAGTCACTTAATGCTTAGTCACTTAGTCACTTAATGCTTAGTTACTTAGTTGCTTAATTGCTTAGTTACTTGGCCACTTAGCTACTTAGCTCACAAATATATAAACTCTGCTAAATTCTCCAAGTATAATTAAGCAACAGACACCTTTCTTCTCTTTAATATTGTAAACACATCTTGGGATTCTTTAAAAACAAAAACCTAAGAATAGTCCTCTTGTTATTACTTTAATAAAAGGTTTTTAACTATAAACTATATTGATATTTTCTCTCTAAAGTAATTTCTACAGGCAAGGTTTATCTTCTTTTAGTAAAATAAAGTATAGTTATAGTATTGCATTATCTTTTCTGAACTGCTTCAAAGAAGGATATAGTTTCTTAATAATGTCTAACAGAAGCTATACTTCCCTTTTGAATACTGCATATATCTGTAAGAGATTTTTTATATCATGTTATTGTTATAGTTAAAATTAAGAAGACTTTTATTCTATAACAATAGGTATGTAGAATCTATAATTTTTTCTAGTTTTTTTTGTAATTTTGTTAGAGTTTGAGAAATATTAGATTTATTTTGTATATTGTTTTGTTTGATTATAGTTAATTTGCTTGTTGGTCTATTTGAATCCAAGTTGTTAAAATTTTATAAAAGTAGTAAGTTTTTTTTAGTAAACTTGCTGTTTTTATAAATGTCTTAGATGTTGTTATTAAGTTATATTTTGTTATTTGTTGTAGATCTTCTAATAAATCAGACTTGTTTGTTAGATTTACAATTATAATATAAAGAAATAGAAAAAGTAAAAATTTGTACTATAGTCTGATTTGTTAAATAAACTTTTTTTTTTTTTATAGTTAAAGTCCCTATCTTGGAGATTGATATTTTATTCAAGTTTTGTTAGAAAATGGATGCCTTCAGGGGCCTCCTTACATTGGAGGTTACAACTAGTCACATATGCACTTTTAGTACCTAATTTAAGTAGTCTGCTTACACATTGCTATATAAGTTCTACACTAGTTGCCATTCTTGCAAGCTGACTAAAGGTCTTGCCTATTTAAACTCTCTGCATATGCAATCCTCCTTGTATTACAAGAACATCTCAAGGCAATATTCATTCAAGTTCCTGATTCTTATCATTATTCTTAAGACTACTTTATTCTTAATAAGAAACTTACTAGAGCCTTTATATTCTATACATATAAGCCTAGTTTTATACAACATGCTATAGTTATCTAATACTTGTAGTCACAGAGGTTATCTGTTTAACCACTATGTTATACTATTTCTACCCTTGTAAAGTTCACTAGAACCTTAGCATCTATCTTTCTAGCATCTTTTCTATCATCTCCTACTAGTCATAACTCAGAACCATCAATCTCATTTTAGACTACCAATTCAGATAGCCTGGTGTAGTATACTTATATATCTTTTTCCTTCAATAAATCTGGCAGCCTGGTTGGTTATGTGCTCCTCTACACATATTTGATATTCAGTTTTAATCTTCAGTTTCTATGAAGGTGTTTCATAGGCTTTAATCAGTCTAATAATATCATCAAAAGTTCATGCTATCTCTTTACTCAGGAATTTCTAAGTAGATTTCTGTCACCTTAGTTCTTTAGTCTTCTATGCCTAATGGTCTTATCATGAGTTTGCACTGAAGTTTTATGCAACATCAGTAAACATTCTTCTATATATATGTAATGTTACACTTTACATAGATGCCTGAGCTTTCAAAGTTGAGGGGACCTGACCTGGGTAACAGTCACATGAGGCCAACTGATCGACAGAAGACAGTTACTGTAATGCAGATATAATTTCCAAATTTCATCATAGGTGGGATTTGAATCTTAAACTTGCCACTTAGAGGATAACAACCCAACTACTACACTAGGATCACTATCTTCTGTTAAATAAACTTTTTTGCTTATAGTTTTTTAGTTATTAGATATAAAAGTTATTAGCTATTCTAATTTTGCTAGTTTCTTTAGGCAAATGTAGTTTTACTAAAAAGTAGTCATTAAGTAATCTTTTAAAAAAATAATATTTTCTTAATATTTAAATTGTTTCTCTAATATTTATATTTGAATTTTGTAGTTTTATAAAGAAGTAAAGTCTATATATAGATCAAAGTCTTGGTAGACTGCTAGTAGTAGTTTTTTTAAAGATAGTAAGTTGAAATAATTGCTTGAAATTCTGCTAAATATATAGTAGTTTCTTAGCTGTCTTTTATATTTTTAAGTTTTCTTAGTTTTTTTTTTTTCACTTAAATAGTTATGCTAATATACTTTTATTAAGAAAATATAAACACTAATACAAATATTATATACTTAATTTCGAAGACCCAACTCTTCTAACTGCTTCTTTGAATGTCTAAGAGTGACCTATTACACCAAGCAGTAACGAGACTACCTAAAAGGCTATTTTTGACCATCATTCTACAATAGAGTATTACCAAACTGATAACATTTTCTCATAGAAAAGTGAAAGAAAAAAAAAAAAAACTAAACTAAACTAAAGTAAAAAGTAATACAAAAAAAAAAAAAAAAAAATATGTGTTAGAGAGCACATCTTATTCATAACCATTTCAGTAAGGTTACTAATACTTTAAACCTATGCTAAGGATCTAACTATACTTTAATCTGTGCTAAAGAGGTAAAAATTCTATATACATGATTCTAGGAATTATTATATATCTCTAATTTGCTATAATTCTCCAACTTTAATTCTTTTTCATTTTTTCATTATACTATATATTAGGCTGTACATGTGATTGTTGTGTTTCTATTACATCATGTCACAACATATAACTGTTCAAAAAAGGAAATAGTAAACAATACTGATCTTTGTAGAAGAGGGAGCCAAATTCTCCATTTTTGAATGAAAAACAAAATAGATGAAAAAGGTCGACAAGTATAATATGTGAAAAGCTAGACTAAAGAAAGTGTTTTCAGCTGTTTGTTCTGTTTTCAAGCTTCTAATAACCTTTAACCAAAGTTTTTCTCTATTGTTTCCAGAATGTCTTTCTAGTTTGGATACTAAATATATTAAGAAGTTCATCTGAAAAAAGGTTTAAACTTGATACAAACTACTAGAAGAGTCATCTGCACTTCAGTTATTCACATATTTTTAGTTCATTGGCAACAAACTGCTTGGTATATTAAAACAAAATCAAAGATAACATCTACTTAAAAACATAACTCTTCAAACTGTTTTAATGCTAGTTTGGTTTAAATAATTGTTAGAAAGAGTTTTTTTAATTATATATAAGTTTTCTTAGTTAACTTCTTTCTATAATTGAAAAAAAATATTTAATTTTAAAATTTAAGTTTCTAACTTTATCAAAAAATAGTACTAGTAATGTAAAATAAGTTTTTGATAGTTTGTTAAATTGATATATTTTGTATAGTGCTATAACTACTAGTAAAGATAAGAAAAAAAATATTGTCTCTATATTTAAACTTAACTTTAATTGCTAAATGTAGTGTCTAATTTGTTGGTTTAGTTTGTATTTTGTACTTGATAAAATCTTGAATTTTTTTTTTGCTTTTTAGTATTTTTACTATTTTATTATAATTTTATAAAGTTTTGTTAAATGTTTTATATACTTTTTTTAATTTCTTGTTAATTTTTTATGTTTATTCTTCTATAAACTTGTTTTATTTTATGTTTTGTATATTGTTTCTATATACTATATTTTTTAAGCTATCTGGCTATATATTGCCTATATTGTTGTTTGTTTTGCTATTGTGTTGCTGCTTTGTTATTATATATTAGCTTCTATTTTCATTTAATTATTATTTATTACTATTGCTATGCTTTGATTTTCAGTAACTTTTGCTTCATTGTTATAATAATTTGTATTTGCATATTAGTTTGTTGTACTATTTTAAGCTAATGTTATATATAAACTGCTACTTGTTTGTTTAGTTATATTATAGATATTAATTGTTGTTATTACTTTCTATTTTTGTTACATTGTTATCAAAACCAGTTTGAGCTAGTTTTGTTTTGTTGTTATTTAGTAATAATGTAATTTTTATTTTTATTAAGCATATACTAATTTTACAAATTTTTATTTTTTTGTATAATAAAACTAGGTCAAAGTAAGGCTTCTTTGCTTTTGCAATAAAGTATATTATATCTATTCTAATTTCTTTTATATTTATATTTTTGCTATTGTTATTAGCTTTATTTCTAGTATTGTAGGCCTTTATTTTAAGCTTTTGTTTTGTTTTAAATATGTAGTTACAAGTTGGCTTAGAGACCTGTTGCTTTAGTATTTTGTTTGTTGTTAATGTCATTTCTCTTTTTTTTTTTTTTTAACTCTTTGGCAGCTTTGCCAAGTTCCTTTATTAAGAGAATTGCATACATAATTATACAAATATTAGCTTAATTTTTTGGTTTAACATCTCCTAGCTACTGTATTAGTGCCCAGAGGTGATCTGCCACACTAGAGTAAGTTAATACTCACTACTAGAAGGCTATTCAGGCTAGCCTTTAAGGCCATTCCAGTAAGGCCTCTTGTTATTATTAATTAATTTTCTAACTGTATTTCTCTATATGTTTTCTATGTTTTTACTTTTTGTTTCTTTTTTCTTCTTTATATCTTTTATTATCTTTTTTGAGTTTTCATCTCTTGATCTTGATAACACCTTGTGCAATACTTTGTTTTGTTGTTCTACTGCTTTATTTTTTATTTTTTCTTTTTTGTACTGATTCCTTGGCTTTTTTCCCATTCAGATACTTTATTGCATCTTTCTTTTCAAATTTTTTCATAGAACTCATTCTATATGGTATCTATTATACTCATTAGGAAATTTCTTGGTTCTTGTACTGAGATCACAATATTCTGTACCCTCTCTATTAATTCTTTTTGTAGAAGACCTTTAATAAGCTTTTTCCTTACTTTGGCACTTTCTTCTTCTGTTTGGCCCCATATTGCTTCTTTTAAATGTATTCGAGTAATACTTTTTTTTTTCTCTTCTAAAAGTATGCTTCATGCAACTGTTATTGCCAGTGTTTCTGCCTTCATCCAATAGTTTTTATAAAAGGAGCATGTTGCTAAATGGTCCTGGTCTTTTTTTTTTCCTTCTTTGCAAACTATACACTTTGCATCAGTATACAGGTCTGGTCATCTTAATACTAATTCTTTAAGAATAGACATTTTTTCTTGTATACATTTAAAGAGTGTACTTAGTCTTTTACTTCTTGCGGTTAAGATGCATTTTGTTCCACTCTGCTTCTTAATCTTTTTCCAGAATAGTACCCAGCAATATTTATTCTTTTTTCTATCTGGTTCTAGTTTTTTAACCACTGATTAACAGCTCCAATCTGCATTGTTTCTGATATTAAGAACTTCTTTAACAAAGTCTTGTGTTGGGTTTTCTATTACTTTGTCTTTCCAAAAAAGTGTTATATTAGATCTTAAAACCAGTTCTTTTATAATTTCATTTCTATCTTGTATATTTGCTTCTTTTTTTGCTATACTATCTGCTCTGCTATTCCACCTATTGTTACTATGTCTCTTTATCTTTAATAACTCTAAATCTAATTCTTTTGCTCATATTGTATCTTCTATATTTACTACTAAGTTATAATTTTTTCTTTTCATTTTTTTTTTTGTTATTATATGTTGTGTATTACTATATATACTTGCTATAGCTACTGCACTATCTGTGTATATTTTAATTTTGCTTTTGCTTGGTACTATAGTAACTATACACCAAATAGCTAGCAGCTTTGTCTTTGTTAAAAACAGCTATTCTCTAGCTCTGATGATACTTTCATCTATTACATACTCTTCTTTATTGTTCACTTACACCCAATCAGCTCCTATATAGTCTGGATTTTGATTTTTCTTTTTTGCTTTTATTAATGATCTGTCTGTGTAAAAGATTAACTCCTCTTGCTTGACATTATTTTTCTTAATGCACTTATGTTTTTCTACTAATAACTCTGTAATACTATTACTAATTTTTTGTTTTTTAATTATTTCAATATCTCTGTTTTCTATACAAATCTCTTTTAAATGTCTTTCAAAGCTTGAGATCTTGTAATCTTTTTCTTTTATAATAAAATCTAACATATTTGTGTTAATTTCTAGTTGTCATCCATCTTTCTATTTGCATATCTTGTAATCATTTTATAGATTTCTTGTTTTTTGTATTTTCTTTCACAACTATCATCATTACTGTTGTTTTTATATTTGCAGCCTCTACATTTTTCTAATACTGTTTTTTATCTTTCTGGTTGATAAATTGCCTTCCAATATTTGACTTATACTTATTTAGACATTCTAGCTACTACTCTTCTTATTAATACTTTTTCTTTCTTATAGGATAATGTATTGTTTATAACTATCCAATCTTTTTGTCTTACATTATCTGATAATTCTTCTACTTGTACTTTAATTCTTTCTTTGTTTGGAGCTGCAGTTCTAAATTCTGGCTTTACTATTCTGCAG